>CABHPH010118531.1:0-12711 GCA_902168325.1 Peromyscus nudipes | reverse complement strand
CAGGCGCGCGCGCACACACACCATCTCAATAAACAAATATAGTTTTAAAATAAAATTAACAGAAGATTAACTTCTCACTGCAAGAGAAACTGTGCTTATCTGTTTAGTTCTATGTATAAATGGAATGTTGTGGAAATGTCCCCTCCCTGCACCAGCTGGCCTGTTCTCTCTTCTCTTCTTATCTTGGCCATTCATGGAAGGAGAACTAATAAGGAACCGACAACCATTTTTAAAAAAAGATACAACAAAAAAAGCTAATTAACTATCAAACAATTAAAAATAAAGGAAAGAAATTAAAATTACTTAATGGTCTTGTTAATAATGCTAATATTTAAAAAATACACTTATGTTTTATTTTATATGTATGAGTGTTCTGACTGTATCTAAGTATGTATGTGCATGCTGGTGAGAGGCCAGAAAAGGGCATCAGATTTCCTGGAACTGGAATTACAGGCATTTGTGAGATGGCACATGGGTGGAGGGAACTGAATCCCGGTAGAATAGCAAGTGTTTTTAACTACTGACCCATCTCTCCAGCCCATATTCTAATATTTTAAAAAGCAACTGAGAGCTGGAAGTGGTGGTGCATGCCTTTAACCCTAGCACAGAGACAGGAGATATTTGTGAGCTTGAGGCCAGCCTGATCTACTTTATTCCAGGACAGTCAGGACAAAATAGAGACCTCCCTGCTGCCCACACCCCAAAGAGCACAACTGAGATTAAATGGAAAATAAAACATAAAAATGTATCAAATTCAAAATTCTAAACCCATGATCTGTCAGAACATTAAGAAATGCTTTTCTACTCTATTGTTAGTTTAGATTTAAGATTTTACTATGTTTATGTCTGTGATTGGGTATGTGCATGCGAGTGTGCAAGGGGGCTAGAGGCATCAGATCTCCACACGAGTTGTGGTCTGCCCACCAAGGGTGCTGAGAATTGAACCAGGTCCTCTACAAGAGCTGCATGAACTCTTAACCAATGAGCCATTTCTCCAGCACCAAGAAACTCCTTTCTTAACCTTTAATTTGCTGTCTATAATTTAACTCTAAAATAATTCTAATATACTTATTAAATTACCTACTTTAGAAATTACTCAAATCTCACGATTTTGCTAAATTAAACTAACCTTATTGCTTACACAAAACTAGTATAAATCTAATGCTTAATTATTAATTCTTTACAACCTGTACTGAAGAGAAAATGCCCACTTATTCAACAAAGTACTTATTATATTAATTTATTTATATCTACATATAACAACTACTCTAGGGCTGGTTCTACCCCTACTATTTTAACACTTGGGAGGCTGAGGCAGAAGAATTGTCATGAGTTTGAGACCAGCCTGAGCTACATACAGTGTGAGAAAAACAAGGCTCTGGTAGAGACTTGAGTTGGCTCCTTAGAATCCACGTTAAGGTGGATGGAGAGAACTGACTCCACCAAATTGTTCTCTGACCTCCACATGTGCATTGTGGCACAAATGCTGCTGCCCTCAAACCACCACCACCACCACCACCACCACCACCACCACCACCACCACCGCCGCCGCCGCCGCCGCCACCACCACCAAGTGCTCTCTAATTAATAATAGATAAGCCTTGCCTTCACAGAACTTAGATTCTAGTATATAGAACAGTGTCTTAGGGCTGGTAATGCAGCTCAATGCCAGACCCTCTGCCTAATGTGGGCAAGTCTTGGATTCAATGTTCAGTACTACTACAAAAAAAAAGAAAGGAAAGGAAGGAGGGAGGGGTGGGCACTGGAGGGGGAAGAAAGGAAGAAAAGCATGTAAACTGTATTTTTAAATCAAATGATTGAATATGAAAATCTTACATGCTGTAAAAATTTAATAATTCAAACATTACATGAAAGCCAATACAAATTTTAACATTTTCTAATTTCCTACTTAGCATCATTTTTCCTGAAAATATCTTTTTCTTTCCAGCAATTTTTGATGACTATTTATAAAATAATATACATATATATACACATACATATATACACACCAAAACCATCCAAAGGAGATGATCTGAGAAGCAAATGCCTAACTAAAACTGTGAAACACATATATATTAGCACTTTGCTTTTAAGGCACGAGACCATGATCACCTTAGAACTAAAAACCTACTCAAGGGCACCAAACATTGCTGTTATCTTACAAGTCTAAATTAAATCAACATTTGAAACACAATTAAATAAATAAAATAAAATACAATTAATTAAAAAAGGACAAGAATCACCATGAGATACCTGGTCACAACACACTTTGCTGGTTGATAACACAATACGAGTTTTACCAGAACTTTATCATCTACATACACGAAAGTAAGGGTTTTACCCCCCAGGAAATTTTTTTCCGACATCAAAAGCAGTAATTGCTGTACCTTTGAAATTCACATTGAAGGGTGATCTCACACTTTAAAAAGTGATCATTCCTCTCATATTTAATTTCATCTTCCCTAAACCTTACTTCATAATTAACTATGAATTCTAATACTTCATATAGAATAAAAACTGTCTTCAGGAGATAAAAATTAGTTTATTATTTCTCAAGTTCCCATGTACCAAATACAACCAAAGCCTCTACTCCTTAATGGAGAGGGAAGGTTCCTCTACAACATTTAAAAGAGAATGAAAGCTTACCTCCCCATGTACTTGCCACCTGAGGAGCAGTTGACATAGCATGGACAGATGGATGAAAGGTTGGCTGCTGCAAATCAAGCAGGTCATTTGGCAGCTTAGATGTGCTAGGAAAACAATGTACAAAGCAGTTTTATTTCTAGATGAACTCTGCTATATTAGTTGGTCTCCTGTACCCTACTCCCAAAAAATTAAGACTGAAAAGCTTCAATGTAAGCCTCAAAAGAAAAATTCTAAAAAGGTAACAGTTGCATGCTCCCTATTTCATATAATTATAAAAAGGTCCGGAAAAATACCTGAACATGATGTCTTAAGTTTCTATTGAATTTGAGTAACAATACCTTTTCTGGAAAGACTCTTTATGACTTTCCCAGGAAAACACCCATTCCCTTGTAGCATATTCCAATTAAAAATTAGTAATTTAACCATATTCCATTTCCTAGTTATATAACCCTTATCTTTATTTACGTAGTATACCAATTGCATTGTTTACTATACCTTTTGTATTAATTTATGATTACAAAATCATAAAACAAACTCATAGCATCTATAAAGCATGTATTTGAAGAAGCTAAGCTCTCAGACTAAATACTCAAAAGTACCCTTCCTCTCGGCTGTACCTGTTAGAAGAACTAGGAGTAGAAAATATGTCGATGGCTGGTGCAGTCATTATTCCCCCTGCTGAGGTGGACACAGGAGAGGCTGCAGTTGTTAAAGAGGTATGCGGTTTCTTTGCAAGTTCTTTTAGACGCTGTTCCTGTTGAGAAAGGAACTTAGCATAAGGAATCTAAAACCAGATTTGTTGGTACAGACTCTGAAAAAAGACATTTTCTAATTCTGCTTTAATAGCTGAAGGGTACTCCCTGACTTTTCACCAAGCATTCTATGTGATGAAATGGAGTTTTCGGCCTATAGGATTGCTACACAATTAAAAACTTAAGTCTGGCTAGAGGTTCATTTATATAATGATCCCCTCTACTTGTTCTATCAAAGAGAAAGCCCACACTTACTTACCTTTAATGCTTTTAAACGAGCCTGTTCTTCCTCTAATGCTGCCTGCTTTTCCCTTTCATCCACTTTGGTCAGAGATAGGCCAGTGCTTGCCAAAGAAGAGACTGCATTGGAAAGTGTTGTAGCCCTAGAGTAAGCAGATACAAGTAAACACTTCATAGCTAGAACATAAAATGAAGTGGCCCTGCTTTTGATAAACTAAAGTAACAAGTTTATAAACCTAAAACTAGTTAGAATCTTCTAACCAATGACCTAGAAAATTCCAACACTTTTAACACTGTTGACTGAATTGCAAATTCCCAGCTTCTAGAGTTAAGTGTCCAATTCAGGAGAAAATTTCCAACACAGAGCACATTGCCTTTCTTAAGACACGTATGCGACAGAAAAGAGATTTCACATTCCTAGGAGAGTCCTACTAGAAAAACAACAAAAATGATTCCGTTTCTAAGAGACAGCTCCTAGACCAATTAACACCCTGGCTTTTGACAGTTCTACTACAAGAATACCAAAGCTTGAGCACCAATAGTAAATCATGTATGTCCAGGTTTGTTTTTCTACAACAACACTCACAAAAGCTATTCCAGTGGATGTCAGGTTCCTTGAAAAAGAATCCTGAGTTCAATTCAGTCAAGAGTTTGGGTGGCACCTCCTTTCTATGTGCTTGTTACCTTTCTGACAAGCCAGAATTCTCCTTTCAAAACTATTACATACAGGCAATTCATTACTTCTCACTAGCTGTCTCCTTCCCTCTTCAAAAAGATTTATCCACACTATACACCAGAACCAACATTAAATTCTAGGGTAAAGAGCTACATCTGGCCTCCATTAATCTTCCTTTTCCTACTATGTACACACTAGTAATTGCTATTTTAAAATACATAAAGTGGCAAAAAACTAATTTATGTAAAATCAGTATCATGAGAAGACAATGGATGAGTCATATAATTATGACAAAAATAAGCCAATCACATCATGAAAAACATCTGAGGGAAATTGGTACACCTAAACCATGTGAGTAGATCTGTTTTCATTTCTTTCCTAATAACCAACTGGTCTGTAACATCTTGGTGATAATAGTACTTCTAAAAACTACTATAAAATGAAAATCTTGTGCAAAATATTATCTAAAAAATTAGTGGATTTTTCCCCTTGGAATTGGGGATTGAGGGAGCACACAAGAGGAGCCCTCAATGTAGCCCAGGCTGGCCTTAACTCACTATATAGACCAAGCTTAAACTCAAACTTGCCTTCCTCCTGCCTCAGCTTTCCAAGTTCTGGTATTATAGGTAGGAGCCACTGTACCTCACATTGCTTAAATTTTATTACTAAAAAGGGCAGAAATCACCAAAATATAAACTAAAAATCAAAAGGAACCAAAGAAAAGGTTTCACTATATATTTTACATATTCTTTTAAATAAAGAGGTAAAATCTTCATAAGAAAATATGGTAATTATTCAAGCAATTACTACACCCAACTAAAAACACTTAGTGGATCAATATGAGATAATTTCTATTATTTTTAATTTGCTAGGTAAACTGAGCTCAAAACCTGACTTAATTAAAATGGGACATGACAACAATCAATCCCATCAAAAGGCATAGAAAATGAAATATGATGCCAGACATCTGAGGCCCAAATTGTAGCATTACTACTGCATCTACCATGAGGATATTATAAAGGTTGAACAAATTAACACAAAATTACGTTTTAATTTTGAAGCACGGTACACACCTAAGCATGATATTTATGGTAAGTTTTATTACTGACACCACAATTTCTGAAGCACAGCGTCACGTGTCATCGTCTTAAACTATGGCCACACTTACTGCTATCAGGCACTAAAGTGCATTAACCCCCATGGAGCCCTATCACTAATTCTATGAAGTGGCTATCTAACTAAACACAATCTTGGAGATAACCAAGTCAAGATAGAGACACCACACAGTTGAACTTGAGCTGGTTTCTTCTACTCCTTCCGAAAAAAGAACTCTCATTTTCACCCTTAAAAAAAACAATGTACCTGCTCGCAGCTGTAGAATCTTTGATTTTCTTCCCTTCCAAAGAAGCTAAATGTTGTTCTAAAGCATCAAGAAGACTGCTGGGGGCCTGAAATAACACAAATATTAGGAATTTCTTAACTATTACAACATTTTACAAAATAAGTCAAATGTCATCTAACATGAGAGTAACAAAAATCTCATGCATTAATTACTGGTGGGCATTTTTTTAGCTACCAAAAAGAAATTATAATCTTTTATTGCTGTTATTATTATTACTGTAACAAAAATTGAAGTTACTAATAAGCATCACCAAAAATTAAGAACTAAAGATAAGCATGAAACTAAGAATCGTGTAAGAACCTAAGATTCTTGAAATATTTAATATATGTAAAATTTTAGTAAAAATATTACTGACAATGTAGCACATACCTATTTAATATGCATATAAAAGAATGGGTTTTAGGACTGGCAAGATGCTTTTTCAGTAGGCAAAGACACTCGCTACCAAGCCTGACAACTTTAGTTCAATCTCTGGACCCTGGACCCACATAGTCACAAATGCTACATACATAAAATTACATGCACGCAAACACACACACACACACACACACACACACACACACACACACACACACGGGGGTGGGGGGGTGGCAAAGAGAAGGCTCAGCAATGAAAAGTGCTTGCTGCTTCTTCCAGAGGACCTAAAGTCTGTTTGCCAGCACCCATGCAGGGTGGCTTACAATCAACTTTAACCTCAGCTCCAGGGGATTCAATGCCTTTTTCTGGCCTGCCTGGGCACCTATACACACAGCATATACTTAACATGAGTAAAAAGTTTTTAAAGTAAAAAACAGAAATACCAAATGACCCAGCTATAATAATCTTGACCATTTACCCTAAGGATTCTAAATCATATGCCAGAGATACTTGAACGTCCATGTTTATTTCTTAACTGCTCACAATTGCTATGTTATGGCACCAGTCTAGATGTGCATCAATACATGAATGGATAAATAAAAATGTAGGAGATATACACAGTGAATTTTTACTCAGTTGTAGTGAAATGACTTAATACTGTCAGGAAAATGGATGGATAGAAGTACAAACCATCAAGTTAAAGAAGCCAGACTCAGAAAAGACAAATACTATGTTTTCTGCCATATGTGCAATCTAGATCTCAATGTGTGTGTACGTTTAGGAATTGTGTATGCAAATCTCCAAAACTAAACAATTCCCTCCTGAAGGGAGAAGGGAAGCCTACAAGACTCATGAATATGAGAAGACCCACAAGGCCCCTCCCTAAGGCTCTATGACTAGTGAATATCCGTTAGGAGAGAAGAGTCTCTAAGTGAAACTGCCTGCAAGCTGGATAGGAAACTTCCTGGGTACAACTTTCATGGATCATTTGTCACCCATGCTGGGGTGGGCTTTTCCATGATGCAACTGTTATAGTAATGCAGTAGACAGGCCCACCACAGTAAGAGATGAGTTCATCATTCACTGTATGTGTCATAATGTTAAAGAACTCTTCAGCAATATAGTAAAATGTTAAAAACTATAAGGAAAAACCATACTACCCTTGACAGAAATCACTACTCATCTTGGCCCTGCAGTGCACATGACAGTGGATTCATGCTTTAACAATCTACTCACCTGTGAAAGATCTGGAATATCTCCTCTGTCAATTCCAACTTGCTGCAAAAAACAAACAAAAAAGCTATTTTTAACATGTAAAATTATAACAATATGAACATTACCTCTTCTATGTGCCATACAGTAACACTGGGAGAAATGAGAATGACTATGAACAAGTTCCTTGGGAAAGAAACACATCTAATAACACCAACTTGCCTTAAACTAATTTTCTGTCTTTTTTCATAAAAAATGCTTCCCCTGACGGTCACCATAGAATATACTTTATTTGGGAGCCAGTGAGATGGCTAAGCAGAGAATAGCACTTGTTGATCCCTGGAATCACATGGTAGAAAGAGAACTGACTCCCACAAGTTGTTCTCTGACCTCAACACAAATGCCATGGCACTCAAGTGCCTACACACACAAATAAAACAATTTTTAAAAGTCTGTTTATTGTGGTAATCACTTTTCACAGATGTCAAATGATATTTAACCAGGATATAACTACCTCCACAAAAACCTCACTGTATTTTTCATGGTGTTCAGGCATTAGATAACTACCAATAAAACAATTACCAAAAAAAAAAAAAAAACCAAAACAAAAAAAAAAAACAAAAAAAACCCCTTACTTCCTAGTAGTTGAAGACCTGAATTAGAAACCTATTATTTCTTTCTCCCTTAACTGTTTTATTTTCTCAACTTTTAAGAATCTCAGAATGAAATCAGAAGAAAATCTAATTCACTCCTACTTAGATATTAATAGCTCATCACTCCAACAACTGCTCCCTTAGAACACAGTCCAAGAGATTCCCGTTGCCTTTATTTTAAGAGCTGAAGTCTCTCACTGACATTGCAAGCCCAAGGACGGTCTTCTAACAACATTTTACAGCATAATCTTTCCTATTTCTCAGATCACATGAACAGATAATACATTCCATCTGTGTCAAACCTGGAAGCACGGAAGGGCTTTAAATGTATGACAGTAACTCAACTACCAAATACAAAGAATATAAAGGGACCAGAAAGGAAAGTCAACAAATTAAAACTTACTTCAACACTTCACTGGAATCATAGTATCATAAACCCTGCTTCCTCACAGTTTTAATACATAACTGGTACTAAGGGACAAGGGGGCAAAAATTGGATTTCTCCCTTGAAAGCCCTGTCTGAATCAAAGCAAATTTCTACTGGCATCATAAGCAAGGTCAGTCCAGTTGCTAAAGAATAAAGTATCACCCCAGGCGGTGGTGGTGCACATCTTTAATTCCAGTACTAGGGAGGCAGAGGCAGGTGGATCTCTGTGAGTTCGAGGCCAGCCTGGTCTACATAGAGTTTGAGGACAGCCAGGGCTACACAAAGAAACCCTCTCTCGAAGAAAAAAAAAAAGGCGTAACAGTGCCTAGAGCCACTAACTTGGTAATTCCAAAATAATGACTTTAATGTAAGTGGTCAAAATATCCTAAAGAAGGGGCATTTCTGGCAGTGATGGGTAAGAGGGAAAATCTCTGAGTTATCTCTGTGGATATAAAAGATGCCTGTAAACATCAGAACTGCCTTCTGTGCCAACTTCATAATTGTTTTTAGGAGATTTATAAAATTAGATTATCATATAACCTCTTCAAACTCAGTAATTAAATATGCAAAATTCACTTATGTAGGAGAGAAGAACTGAATTGTGCAGCTCAGTCGCTGACCTGTCTGGAGGAAAAAGAACTTAGACTGACCCCGAGTCTTTCCCACTACCAACACCACAGTAAACCTTCCAAAATACATGGTAATTCTAAACACAGACATCACTGTCACCAGAGTACACAGTCTTACTTTGTAGAGATGCATACAATGTAAAGTAGATGACTTTTCAACACCCCATAGAAATGAAATAGACAGCATGTACTTTAATTCACCACTCGACAGAATTCAACAGTGCATATTAATACTACTAGATATACACCTTATTATATTGAACTAGTTCTTGAATTTGGGTAATGATTTCCTCAAAATCCATACCTATTAACTAAAGTATAAGACAGCTTACCTCTGCAACTTTCAGAAACTCTGAGATCCTTGTCATTCTAGTCAAGAACTTCTTATAGATGTCAAGACCTTCTTTGCACTGGTTCTTTTTCATATCAAAATATTTTTCTGCCCAAAGAAGTATGAAAATACTCTTAGTTACACTAAAAAACTTTTTAAAAGTTTCCTAAAAAAGGAAAAAGATTAGGCCGTATCTCCAAAAAGATCATAATTCTCTCAAAGGACTTACCCTACAACAAAAATTAGTGCTAGATTAGTTTGAAAACTTAAATTAGAATCAAGGTACTAGTATGTTAAAAACAGAAAAATTACTGGAACGTACTCACATTACTATTTTGTTCACAATACTGCTTAGGGATATTTGCATGTAACACACATATTACTTCATTTACAACACTAAAATCTATTTCTAAATATTTTACTAGTAATATACCAGTACTAACATTCTAAGACAGCAACTCTGTCCAATGTCACTTCAAAAGCTCCCTTAAATTTAATCTGTACACAGCAAATACCAGGCTTCACATTTACCGATCATGAAGTTGACGACTATGACTTCCAGAGCTTTATTTGTCCAGGCATAAAAAAAAAAGTATATTTTACCTTTCCTCATGGATTAAAGTACCCTTCCATATATCTGTGTTCCCCTGGTCCATGGAAACCACATTTCAATAAACTGTCAAGGGGAGGGTACATACTAGAGTAAAGTACTTAGCATCTGGTAGTTAAGACCTTGGCACTTTTTGTCGCTCCTTTTCTACTCGATTAAAACCTCAATTAAAAAAAAGAAGAAAGAAAGAAAAAAAAAGGGACTGGAGAAGTAGCTCAGAGGTTAAGAGCACTTGCTGCTATTCCCAAGGACCAGAATTCTGTCCCTGGCATCCATTTCCAATGGCTCACTACTGTGTGCTACTCCAGCTCCAGGGGATCCATCTGGCCCCCACAAGCACCTGAACTGTAGACAGGTGTCATCCACACATAAGAGAGTCACACGAAAGTATCCATTAATAAAAATTAAAATTAAATCAATCTTTGAGAGATGCCTTTCTATGCAAAATTGACTTTTAAATAATCTTGATATGTAAGAAAACATCACGAATTCCTAAAATCCCCCCAAAGTAAAAGGTACCAAAAAAATAAGTATTGACTGGCCTAAAAATAATTATTGATTTCAAAATTAAATTTAGGGACTAGGGATACAGCTCAGAGATAAAGCATAATTTAAACATTAAAACAAACAAACAAACAAAACCCTCTGGTTTTAATCCCCAGCACACACATGTATGTGCCTTAAATTTAGGAGAAAAAGTTATATATACACACATACTAGTTTTGCAAGTTTCTCTGTAGAATATTGAGGAAATATACTTTTTCTGAGACAAAGAAATAAGAGGCTTTTCCATTTAAGTATATATAACATAAAATGTACTATCATGCCTCAATCTAACTTTACCAATTTTAAGTATTTCTAAAAATAAATGAAACAGTTCAAAAAAAATTACTATTATATCAAAAAACAAAGTTTAATTAGCTGAATACTCTGGTTATAAAAATGAGTATTTATCCACTCGTGTGGATATACATATACATGCATATGTGCAGAAATAAACCTTTTTCTCCAAAAAATGTTTAGCATGTCGCAATGGACTCCACAGCAGCTTAAGCAGCTACTCTGTCAGCATTGCTAATTCATGATACAAAAGTTATCTAAGATGTTGCAGTATTTACCCAATAAATTAATGATTCCTTCATTGTATGCTGCAAATAGTCTAATGGCATCTTTGAACAGGAGCATGAAGGCAGCATTTATTACCCCATTTGTAAGTTCATTACTATTAACCTAGGGGAAAATGGAAAATAAGATTAGCTTATCTCATATTTTATGACACTAACAAAATGATTCCTCACTAGTAAGACAATAAATTAAGACATGTCAGCTTACTAGGAAAACAAGGCTTATTTTCCTACTAGGATATACATTACATGTAAGTTTTTCAATACATGAGTTTTCTGATTTCTCACAATCAGAATTACAGACAAATATTGTAAAACTCTAAGTAAAAAAAATTCAGAAGAAAGAAAACAAACAGCAAAAAGCAACTTCTGAACATTCATTCTAGTTTAGAATTGTAACCAAAAGTGAAAATGTCATTTACCTTTTAACTCTTGAAATCACTCACCTATAGCTCAAGTCTCTTAATTACAACTTTATTATAATAGGTTTACAAAGCATGCACTAAAAACTATGAGTAAGATCAAGTAATTATTTTTCTATACAATAAAGTAGAATACAGACACTAAAACAAGCAATTTTATAGAGACCAAACTATGTATTAAATGAAAAATATGTGGTCGGACCTTCTGAACTTCTATATAAACCAAAATAATGTTCTCTAAACACCAGTTTCCTGTGTCTTCCAGAGCCATAGTCTTCAAACAAGTGCTTTTCTTCCTTTTTATGAAAGGAAAGATTTTAGGCTCTGGGAATTATGTTCTCTTCTGTAGCAAATCCAGCACTACTACTGTAACACAAAAACAGCCACAGCATTATGCAAGCCAATCAAGAATCTGCCTACGAAAGAGTATTAATTTTACATATTAATAAAAGTGCATTCAATATGCACAAACAAAAAAAAAGAATCTGCCTATGGGCCAACTAGTGCTACTGTGAACACTGAAATGTTAATTTCATAAAATTTTCAAATGTCACAAAACAAAAACTTTTCCACCATATAAAAATGGAAAAATGATAAAATGATTCTCAATTCACTAGTTATTATAGTGTGACACTTTCTAGTCTATGAAACACATGAGTAGTTTGTTGAACACTTAGTCAACACTCACTACCCAAATAACATCATTTAAAAATTCCAGGGACTACAATGCCACTATGCAATACATAGCAATCTATCATAAATGAGATTTGAACCTCCTTTTATTTCTAAGTAGTTGTCATGCTTTGAGTCTTACCAAACAGAAGTGAAATAGTGAAGAGGCTATGCACAGAAGAAATCCTTACGTTTTTCAAATCTAAAATTCCCGTGAAGAACTGTAATAAAGCACTTTGCCCATCACTTGTCTTAGTCTGTGTAAACTAAAATTCTAGCACCAGAGAAAACCCCAACCATTAGCCAAACAGTATTACAGCATGGAATAAAATTACGAAAACTTGGGGATAAAGTTCTACTTTGAATTACAAAAGCATATCGACTTACATTAAAATCCAGAAGTGCATCCATTTGATTTTGGATAATTGGTACAGTCTTTAAGAGTTTTTCTGTGTTCATTGTTCTCATAACTCCATCAGCCCTAATAAGAAAATAAACCAAAACCAATTCACCACTAAATCTCCCATTTGGTTCTCTATTTAAATAACAAGACTGTGA
>CABHPH010118530.1:0-15030 GCA_902168325.1 Peromyscus nudipes | reverse complement strand
CAGGCCGGAAGGAAGGTAGGAAGGCTCCAGAGCTGGCTCTGGGAAGCCCCAGTGATCGCTGGGAAGAGCATGTAGGAAAGTGAGGCTGGCACACCCTGAGTGTTTCCTCAGACACAGCATGGAGATGTGGCCAGATTGCCTGGCCTCTCATCACCCCGGTGATAACACACCCTTCTTTCCCCACTGTTCAGCGAGGCCATTTCCATAAGTTACTGGGAAGTTTGTGTTGAAATAGCCGTAGTTTTCCCCCTCTCTCTCCCTCTCCCGTTCTTATTCTTGCTTCCACCACCCCATTGTTCCTTCTCCCTCTCTTCTAACCACCCCCCTTTGTTTGTTTTTAGAGACAGGGTTTCTCTGTGTAGCCCTGGCTGTCCTGGAACTCCCTCTGTAGACCAGGCTGGCCTCAAACTTAGAGATCTGCCTGCCTCTGCCTCTTGAGTGCTGGTATTAAAGGTGTGCGCCACCACCACCACCCAGCTTCACCTGACTCTCATTCTTGAAACAGGATTACATACACTAAGTTGTCTAAACTGGCCTAAACCCACTCTGTAGCTGAGGATGACCTTGAATTCCGAATCCTCCTGCCGCTGTCTCCAGAATGCTAGAATTACAAGTATGTACATTGATGCTCAGTCTGTGGATGCAGTGCTGGAGATCTTACCTAAGGCTTCGTGCATGCTCCCAGTAATGAGACATTCACTCCCTCTTAGGAGCATACCCTGGTGCATCTGATCTCATCTGTGGTATCCAGTGAGGATGATTGCTGGAGCCACCCAAGCCTTTTGCCTGTACCCCAAAAAAAAAACAGCTCTGAATGGAGAGCTTCTCTAAGCTGTTTTGAGAAGTTGTATGGTACCATTCCATGTGTACAGGTTCCTAGGTACAACTGGTTCAGTGCTCAACTGTGTGACTGGAAATGAGAGGCAGACACTGAAGCGAAGGTTCTAGAACCAGCTGTGTGGCACCACATAAAAGCAGTCCACACAGCGCTGTCACTCAGGACCCCTCACAGGCCTCTCCTGACAGCTGCCTGACAGGACACTGTTGAGATTGTGCCCCTGTTACCCAAAGCATGAACTAGGCAAGCACAGAACTGTCTGCAGAGACCTGGGCAGTAGGCAAGACCCTCCCTAGCTGCCCCTGTAGAGAGGCCTTGGCTCACAGGCACAGGCAGTGGGAGGGGGCTGTTCGGAATGCAATTGCACAGGGTTGTACTTGTCCACAGTTGTAGCTGTCTGTCTCCTGTGGAAGGTGCCATCCCCTCTGTCCACGGCATAAGAATTTGGTACACTGGGCAAGAGTGGCCAGCCACCCACCCACCCTCACTGGGTCACTTGGCCCTGGCAATGTGCTGGTTATTTATTTTTTCTGGGGACTCATCTCCTGCCATGCTGAAGCAGGGAACAATGGCCTTCCTTGTGCACATGATGCAGCTGCTGAGACACCATAGATCCAGGCAAAGAGGACAAGCAGGTGGGAGGGCAGCAGCCCTTCCTACCCTGGGTGTTTGTCACAGGCCACTGCCACCAGGGCAGGCCCAGCTTCTGTCAGAAAGACCCCAGTGGGCCACAGCCATTCCATGAACTGGGGCAAGGCAGAGGGTCCAGTTGGAAGAGCTCCCCAGGCCTTAGCTCAGCAATCTCTATCCAAGTAGGACAGGAATGTCCCATCCCCTCTGAAGGCCATGGGGGAGGGTTTCACGCGCACCCTCCTTCCTGGTACAGACAGCTTGTCTCTTGTCACCCTGCCCTGCCCTGTCATGCACCCCACCCCCAGCCCTGTCACCCTGCCTCTCTTGGCACTCGGATGCATTTCTAGGTTCTGCCATTGTGTATCAATCACTTTGATTGGTGTCACTCACTGCACTGCATGTTAAAATTCCATTCCTATGTCTGCACATCGAGGTGGCAATTAGGCAGGCTCTAAGCTCTGGGGAATGTGTCCCCTAAAAGCTCTGAGACTGTGTGTGGCATCTGTCACAGTGCCAGCTCTACCCTGCCCCAGGGCTAGCAAATGGGTCCCAGCAAGGGGTGGGCAGCTTGGTGGGTGTGGGGCAAACTGGTGTTTAGCTTGCTCGTTATGGTATGGGGTGGACTCGCTCTGTGGCCCTAGATTTGCTCTGTGGCCTCCGGGCTTCTGAATTCTTTCACTTGCCCAGTAGAGGAAGGGATTGGAGGAGGTGGTCATTAAGGTTCTTCCTCAAAATGGTTGCTGCTCATGGCTCTCCTGGTGATTACCAGATGTTTCTCCTGATCCACGGACACTAACACTCCCACCATGAAATCCACGGGGTATCAGGCACAGCCATGTGAAATGTATCCCAAATTGATATAAATTATCCCAAGGAAAAACCAAAGAGATTGTTGTACAAGGGGGAAGCACCCACGTGGAAAGGGGGACTGTTGGGTGGGGGGCGGATATTGCTCAGCACATTTCTGAGTGCCAGCAGGACAAGATTAAGTCATGCAATGCACAGAGAGACGCAAGTTCCTTCGCTGGGTATGGACAGCAGCAGAAGCAGCCAGGCCAAGGGTACCCAGAAGCCATCCCATCCCAGATTTTAGAAACGGCAGTGTTAAATCATTAAATGGGGGCCTTGCTTTTTTTTCTGGGTTTGTAGCTCTCCCTCAGCCCTTTGGTGACAATTCACAAACGCTTAGCCTTGGACTCATGCCAAGAGCAGGGAAACTTGGCACAAGAGGCCCAGCTCCACCGGACACATGTGGCTGTCCAGCTCAGCAAGTTCCAGCTGCTGCGGCCACAGCCCAGCTTCGGCACTCACTGAAGCCCTGATCGCGACCGCTTGTCCATGCCGCGGTAGCTCCCAGAGCAGGCAGTGCCTGTCAGGACCAGCCTATGGCTTGTCACTTTGCTAGCTGTGCCCTCCTCATCAAGTGGACGGCTTCCAGGGAGGCAGCTGTTGAAATGGACCAATGAAGACCCTAGCACAGGCAGAGAGGGGCCGCCATACTCGCCATGGGGGCCTAGCAAGGGGCCGAAGCCAAGTAGAGCCTGTGGCTTAGGGCACCGTCCTTGGAGGGTGGTGCATGCGGGGTACATGGGGGTGGGGCACAGCAACAGGATGCTGATGGTCAGGAATGGGTTTTCTATTTTAGAGCTGTTGAGATCTACAGGGATATTAGGAAAATACACCTGGCTCCCACATTTCGACACCAGATCCCTTGTGGTTAGTCCTCACACTCATACGCTACCTTCGCCACATTTCTAATTAACTGATGCCCACACGATTCATATTTCCTCTCTTTCCCTTAAATTTTTCTTTGTTTGTTGGCTTTTGCTGACCCAGTACCCCAGGTGACATTTAGTCACCACATTTCAGCGGCACTTTTTGTCTCCCCTTGGCTTTGAAGCCTTGATAGTTGGATGTGCTGCTCAGAGTCAGTGGAGACCCCTCCATGGGGCCTGCTTTTGTCTTCCCCTGGGTAGGCTGATGTGGGTTTGGGAGCGGTAGCAACTCCTTCACCTGCTTTGACACACACTGTAAACTTCACTGAGTTGACTTTGATCACTTGGGATGGCCACCGTAGATGGCCCCACCCACATGCCATGGCAAGATGGTGCCATGCAGCCTCTACCTGCAGAGGACAGTGACCTGACACTCTGAGGCATTGTTCTGGGAAATCTGCATCTGGTCCTGCGTATCTGTTAAGTCAACTGTTGGTTCTGTCAGTGTAGACTCGTGTGTGCCTGCTTCATGCAGTATTATAACGTCGAGATCATCAGCTATTTTATAAACTTTAATTCTAAAATGACTTGTATAGGAAAAAGCAGCACAGGGAGCTCCCTGCACCTCTGTCCTCCACTACTTCCTCCTGCCGTCCCTCCTGCCATCCCTCCTGACTGCCCCTTCCCCGTACACGTGTGCACAGTTACTGCTGCCACTGTGAATGAGTCAGCACAAGGGGCCAGCACAGCCCTGCCTGCCATCCTGAGACCTTGCAGGGACAGGGAGTCACCACCACCCCTTAGGTGGTGAGGCGATACCAGCAGTGGGGCCTTCTGTGCCCCAGGACTCCCCTCTTTCAGTCTTTGGGAATGCAGGGCTCACCTGCGGGCTGTTCTCATGGCATTTCCTGTGCTGAGTCCCCCCTGGAAGAATAGCCAGTGTCCACAACAGACACAGAGCAGTCTGCCCTCTCAGGGGCTCATTAATCACTGGGTTTGCTGATCCTGGGTGCCAGCTTTGCCTGACTCATTGACCCGGGCCTGAGTGGAAGCCGCTCTCCCAGAGTTTGTGTGTGTTGTACCTGTGTCTGTGCTGGCAAACGTTTCTTGGGAAGGGCGTTCAAAGCTGTGATTTTTTTTTCACATAAACCTAAAAAAAAGGCTTTCCACAAATGCCCATGGGCAGTGCACACCCAGGTGTGGGGTTCAGATATGATGTTTACGCTGCATCCCACACAGGATGGCGACCATCATCTGAACTAGGCAGCACAGGTCTTTCCTGTTCAAAAGCAGGGAACCTGGGGTTGCAGAATTCCCTGGTCTCAGGTTCTGGGTTACCCCACTCAGAGATCTGCATCTTGTTTCCTATGAAGACATGTGGCGGCATTTGCTTGTCTTACGTCTCAGTCTCATTTTAAGGACTTCTTGGTCAGGCTGAACTTTGGGGGTGATTGCTTTGTAAACACTTGACCCCACTGACCTTCCTCTTTGTGTCTCCTCTTGCTCCCCACCCCACCCCCCACTGCAGGATGGGAGTCACAGCTGCTGGAAACAGGATTCCTGGGAATCTTTCTGTGCCCTCTCTGGACGCTGTCCCGCCTCCCTAAGCACACCCCCACATCCCAAATTGTCCTATGGGGCTTCCGCTGGCTGATCTTCAGAATCATGCTTGGAGCGGTAGGTGGAACTGTCGTGTAAATGTATTTGGGAATAATGTCCTCAGAACACACCTGGCAACTCCGCTGGGCTGAGCTGGCTCATCTGGAGCTTGGGTGCCTCCTTGCTGACCTGTAACTGTTCTCCTGACGTTGGCCTGGCCCTGCCCACTGTCCTGCACTTCACAGGGTGGCCTGCCGTGAACAGTCCACTCACTCATCAGTTCCACCAGCCACATTCACAGCCATTTTCTGTGGGAAGCAACCACAACTTTGGGTCCTTTCCTGGAGGAGACTTGGGAAAGAGCCGTGTCCTCTCCCAGAATGTCTTGGATGTCTCCAAGGTCATCTCAAAATGATGAAGGTCACGTGCCATTGAGATGTGTTGGTGAGCCTCACCTTTTTGTTGGGTCCCCAGCTTGCTTGCTTCTAGGAGTGTCTCTCACATAAGCCAGATGTGTTCAAAATTTTCTAGTCCAGCGTGACGATCATTTAACAGCCTGTGTGGTCAACAGCCCTTGCCTGCTCCAGGGCTGCTCTACCCAAGTCTGCTCCTCCCCACCCCAACCCTGTATCCTTGCTGTGTGCTGATGCTTTTACTTCCACCGATGTGCGCTGCTGAAACTTTCAGACACATGATTTGAAACTTTGAAGTGAGCCGGGCGGTGGTGGCGCACGCCTTTAATCCCAGCACTCGGGAGGCAGAGCCAGGCGGATCTTTGTGAGTTCGAGGCCAGCTTGGGCTACCAAGTGAGTTCCAGGAAAGGCGCAAAGCTACACAGAGAAACCCTGTCTCGAAAAAAAGAAAAAAAAAAAAAAAAAAAAAAAAAAGAAACTTTGAAGTGAGAGTGAGGCGTCTGCTTTTGACCTCTGGATTATACAGAGAACGTGGCTCTGCTTCCTTCCCTGTTTTCCACTCTTGGATGCGATCTCTGTTCTTCTAGAATTACACAGTATTAGCTTTTCCATATTTCAGCCTTATTGGACAGGTTCTCTCTACATGGATCTCTCTGCTTACTTTTCTGTTGTCTGAGGGGACCAACCCAAGCATGCAGAGAAGTTGAGGTATATCACAAGGAATGGGTCCCTGAATCATGTGAGCAGGGTGCTCCCATATGAGAGCAGGATTCTTCAAACCAAAACCTCCTTCAGTCTAGAACATTCTGCATCTTTCTCTGACTGCCCAGATCTCGATTTTCAGGCTTTTCTGGTGACCTCATGACTGTTCTGGGTGTCGCTTAGCAGCGGGAGGCTCTTCCTGTGCTACGAATCTTGACTGGAACTGGTGATCAAGTAGCACTGCGTATCCTCTGTTCTGGTTTGAGTCTTGTTGCTGAGATAAAACACTCTGACCAAAAGCAGTTTAGAGGAAGAAGGAGTTCATTGGTATACACTTCATAGTCTATCACTGAGCAAAGTCAGGGCAGGAACTCAAGCAAGAACTGAAACCATAGAAGAATGTTCTTTTCTGTCTTGCTCTGAAGCTCGTGCTCAGCCAGCTTTCTTATACAGCCCAGGAACACCTGCCTAGGGGTGGAGCTGCCCACTGTGGGTTGGCTCTCCTGTGTCGTTTAACAATCCCCCACAAACATGTCTGTAGGCAGATCTGATCTGGGAAATCCCTCCACTGAGACTCTCTTCTTCAGTGACTCTAGGCTGTATCACGTTGATAGTTAAAGCTGATGAGGACACCGTCTGCACTGTGGACGAAGGCAGCCCATTCTCAGATGAGCTAAGCTCGCAGAGCATGAGTATCCCCATCATCTTCACCGTCTTCTACTGAGTTCGCTGTATAGGGTGTGGGCCTCAGTGAAGGAAACACCATAGGAGGGTCCCTTTTGCCTCCGTGGGCACAGGCTAAGCTTTCTCCACGCTGTCTGCAGCATTGGCCTTGGCCTGGGTGTTTTTGCCCCCAAGGATGTTCTCTCCTATGATGCTCAGGTAGTGCACATGTGGCCGTGGTGATCAGGGCACCTGACAAGTCGTTTCTGGACTAAAATGATCCAGTAGCTTTGTGTTTTTATATATGAACATTGGAAGTCAGCTGATTAGGGCTGAGATGGCTCAGCAGTTAAGAGTACTGACTGCTCTTCCACAGGACCTGGGTTCAGTTCCCAGCAACCACATGGCAGCTCACAACTGTCTGTAAGTCTAAGATCTGATACCCTCACACAGACATACATGCAAGCAAAACACCAGTGCACATAAAACAAATAAGTAAATTAGTTTTTGAAAAAAAGAAAGTCATCTGGTTTCCAGGTGCTCTTCACATGCTTGTTATCTGAAGCAGGTCACCTGGTACATAATCCTCTGTGACTATAATTGTGCTCTCCCTCTGCTCTTGTGGCTGGGTTCCTGGAGAGACCTCAGCTGTGACCCACCACATCTACCCATGTCCCCCAACTGTCTCCAGTGTCTGTGAGCTCCCCCATGTTGGGCATATGAAGGGGCACAACAGCCCAACAGGAGGATGGGCAGGTGTGAGAGACCCTAAGAAAGCTAAGTGGAGTCAGTATTTGCCGGTGGTAACTAACACAGGTGAAATCCAGTGCTTGCCCGGCCACAGTGATGGCCCCGAGTCTGCACTGCAAGCATACTGCTATATGCTGCTGTCTCCAAGGCCAACGTGCATTTGGAGAGGGGCACTGAATGCTTTGCTGTCCTCCATGTCAAAGGGCACTTATTCCTGGCAGGCTGAGGGGGGCCACAAGCTTAGTCTCCTCTCCTGGCTGGCGTTAGTGAGCCTGACTCTTTTCAAAAGTTTCAAAAGGCTCTGTGTGGAAGGCAGCTCTATGGCAGTATGAAGTCCAGATCTGTAGAGAAGCTAAGCTGTGTGGAGAAGAAAGCCCAGCTCTGTGGAAAAGCCCAGCTTTGTAGAGAAGCCCAGTTCTGTGGAAAAGATGATCTAGATGGAGAAGCTAAGCTCTAGAGAAAAAGCTGAGCTGTGTAGAGAAGCTGGCCTGTGTGGAGAAGCACAGCCCTTAGAGAAGCTGAGTTGTATGGATAAGCTCTAAGGCTGTTCCATGCACCACTCTGGTGCCAAGAGTTGAATGCACCCCCATGATGCCTGACAGAGTGCGCAAGTCATTAGCACATTCTGAAGCCCTTTTATGGCATTTTGATTGACTGCTAGCACCAGCTGGATAAAAATTGCCAGGTGCACTAAAAGGTGTAATTACTTGATACAGTCTTAGGTTGGATATTATTAATCTTGCTTCAGTGGGAAGCTTCAGTGGGTGCTGTGGTAATAGAGTGATGGTAGCCTCGAGTCCATTGTGGGCTGGCTCCGACCTGAGACGGCAGGATCACAGAGAGCCCCTGCTCAAAAGTCAGCCCTCAAGACTTCATCATCTGATGGCATTTTGTGTGCCCCAAAATTGGTTGATCCCTTGGATCTGAGTCTCAGAGTCCTGTAGTCATGAGGTGGTGCCTCAGAGGAGAGGAAAAGCCGCAGCATCTGTGGCCTGTGGGAGACTGAGCCAGGACTGGGACAGCCACATCCTCAGGGGTGCATGGCTGACCCAGGCCCCCGTCCTCCCTGTAAGATGCAGCTGCTGTCAGCTCACACAGGGTGGTGTGGATTCATAGTCTGCAGAGATCCTCAGGGGCTTCATGGCCTTGGCTTCTGTGGGCAGCGTACCTGCCTATGGTCCGGGCAGGGACAAGCAGAGCTGAGACCACGCCAAGCAGAAGGAAAGGAAGTTGATGGAGGGTTTGGAGGAATCTGTTCTGGATGGAGATCTGAGAGGCCTGGCCTCACTCTGCTGAGCCCTGATCTAATGATGAGGGACATCAGCAAGCCCCCTGGGGGGCAGGCTTCAAAATTACCTGCCAGCTTCCTCTCAAATGTCAAATGTCATGAGAGACAGAAGAGAACGACCAACTCAGGTCATCAGGCTTGGTGACAAGTCCCTTTACCCACTGAGCCATCTCACACTGTGTTCTGTGCTGCAGAAACGGTCAGAAAATGAGATCTTCAAAAGTAGCATTGATAATAAAGTCCAAGCTAGGCTGGTAATATGGGCATGTAATCCCAGCTTCTTGGGAGACTGAGGCAGGAGGATCATAAGCACAGGCACCCTGGGCTACAGAGGAAGTGTAAGGCCAGCTTGGGCCTCAATGTAAAGCCAAAAGTTAGTGGCAGAGCTCTTGCCCACTGTGTGCACAATACCAGCTCAGTGCCTAGTACCACTGTTTCAGTCACTGTTCTGCTGCTATGAAGAGACACCATGACCAAGTCAAAAAAGAAAGCATTTAATTGGGGGCTGGCTCACAATTTCAGACGTTAGTCCGTTATCATCATGGTGGAAAGAGTGAAGGCATACAGGCAGATATGGTGTTGGAGAAGTAGCTGAGAGTTCTGTATCAAGATCCACAGGCAGGGAGAAAGACACTGGGCTTGGCATGGGCTTTTGAAACCTCAAAGGCCACTGTGAACAAGGCCGCATCTCCTAATCCTTCTAATCCTTTCAAACAGTGCCACTCCCTGGTGACTAAGCATTCAAATATGAATCCATAGGGGCCCTTCTTATTCAAACCACCATAACCACACACACACACACACACACACACACACACACACATACTCATAATCATAATAATAATATTAATAATAATAATAATAATAATATAAAAGTAAAAATACAATTGTGGTGATATTGTGTCCCCCAATATATTGTGCACCTTAATAAACTTATCTGGGGTCAGAGAACAGAACAGCCACTAGATATGGAGGCCAGAAAATGGTGGCACACACACCTTTAATCCTAGCCTTCTGGAGGCAGAGATCCATCCAGATCTCTATAAGTTCAAAGTCACACTAGAAACAGCCAGGCATGGTGCCACAGGCCTTTAATCCCAGGAAGTGATGGCAGGAAGCAGAAAGGTATATAAGGCATGAGGACCAGGAACTAGAGCCTATTAAGCTTTTAGGCTTTTGAGCAGCAGTTCAGCTGAGATTCATTCTGGATGAGGACTCAAAGACTTCCAGTCTGAGAAAACAGGATCAGCTGAGGAATTGGTGAGGTGAGGAAGCTGTGGCTTGTTCTGCTTCTCTGATCTTCCAGCATTCACCCCAATACCTGGCTTCAGGTTTGGTTTTATTAAGACCTTTAAAATTCATGCTACATGCAATAACATCCAAAACCAAGAAGTAAGAAACTTTTGCAAAAGAACAGCCACAGTTAAATTCTGTCTGCTACAGAACATTGCTGGGAAAAGGTAAAGGAGCCCATTAGTCAATAGGCGCTATACCATGTTCGTGGACCTGAGTTCCAAATGGTTTCTAATTGTCTTGCAGACTTCCCAAAACCTAGACATAAACCCAGAAAGATTTTAATCAGAAATTGATAAATTGAGTCTTAAATTAGTATGGAGATGCCAAAGTTCTGTCTGTGTTTTGCATTGTTTTGTTTTGTTTTGAAACAAGGTCTCACTGTGTAGCCCTGACTTGCCTGGAACTCACTATATAGACAGGCTGGCTTCAAAACTCACAGAGATCCTCCTGCCTCTGCCTCCTGAGTGCTGGGATTAAAGTTGTAAGCCACCACACCATGTCCCAAATGCCAAGGCACTGAATGGTTTTGTATTTTGTTTTGTAGTTTGTAAAACAAACTCCAGCAGACAGACAGCTTATTTCCATGACAACCAAACAGTAGCAATGTTACAGACCCAAGGTGTAAGGCTCTGTGAGTAGCCTCAGAATCAGCTCAGTGAGGGACTCCTGCCAGGGAGAACACCACAAAGAGACACACAGACACAGAGATGCACACACAGATACAAACATACACAGACACACACACACACACAGAGAGACACATGTAGACACATACACAAACAGAGACAGAGAGACACACAGACAGAGAGATGCACACACAGACAGACAGACACACACACACACACACACACACACACACACACACACACACACACAGAGGGTTCTTTCACAAAAGGCCCCAGAACAGATAATCCCTGGCTGGCGTCTTTGGGTGAGACCATAGGAAGAGGCACACGGGATCCTTCTTGGGCGATGGAGACATCTCACGTCTCGATGGGAGGAGGTGCTGTGAGAATGTGTGTCCTCCTCATCTCCTCAAGCATTAACTGTGTGGCAGCTCAAGAGTTATTTCTAGACCTGATGAGGTCAGCCTATGGCTGGGGAAGGATGGCTGAGGGGAAAAGGAATCCCCCTCAGACCTATTTGTCCATGCATTCCCTCAGGAACTGTGTCCCCCAGGGCCTGGGGAGACTCAGCCAAGTGCTGCCCCCTGTGCTGATGCTGGCCACGGCCATGGCGTCCCTCTGTCACCTGGTTCCCTTTGGCACAACAGGGAAGAATCTGTTTCTTCTAGTTTTTGGTGGCATTGAAGTCAAGGTGGTATTAGGGGACAGTCTGCTGGGCCAGTCAGGGTGGCGTGATGCAGGGAGAGCACACGTCTGCCTACCTGCCAGAGGGCCACAGCAGCACCTAGCACTCTGTCGGGTCTTTTCTTCACCTCAGCCAGGAACCTGGGTCACAGCTGCTTGTCCCAAGCCAGGTGAGCTGTACTGCTGAGGGAGTGGTGGCAGTACTCACTCCTGACACCTTCCCCACACAGGACAGGGCCAGGCCTCAGGGAACAGAATAGGCTCCTTGCCAGACCTAATGGAAAGTTACAGCGCTCCGTGCCCCTCTCCACCACACACCAGACAGCTTACTCTAGAGTCCTGGCTTCCCAGGCGCTCACATGCTTCCCAGCCTCGCAGGTAGGGCTGTGGCCCGCGGGGGCGTCAGTGGTTCTCTGTGGGTAAAGGTGCAGCCACTGCCCTTCTTTCTGTCAACTGCAGGAGTAGTGCAGACGCTCTCACGTGGCTCCCTCATCCCAGGAAGGTCCCCCACCTCCATCCCACCAGACTGATGTTTTCCTTAGTACATCAGTCTCAGCCACATTGAGGCGGAGGCTCTCCTACTTCAGGAAACGGTAGCGACGTGGGTGTCAAGCCGGCATTTAAGGCAGTAGATTACCTTCCGTGATGCTTTCTTAAAAAATTCTTCTGCACTTCTTGATCTTATTCTGTTGGACAGTCCGTGTGTCTGTAGTGAGGTTTATATGCTCCTTGTTCAGCGATGCTTTCAGTGCCTGTCAGTGCAAATCCTCCTCGTCTAGGGCTCCTGGGCAGAGCCCCGGCCTCAGGCAGAGATGGATTTTCCATGCAAGCTCTGGAACCGGCTCTGCCCTTGATTATCCCATCCCGATGAACTGCGCTGAATGACAAGCTCGCGGTCTCCATTGCTGAGATTCTGGGAAGCAAGCCAACGTCTTTGTTGCTGGGAATTCTCAGGCCTGCACAGTACCCAAGGGGAGACCACTTGCTTTTCGCATTGACCCCTAGAGTGTGGAAAAGCTGAGAAACCTGTCTCTTCGTACCCCTCCCTCCTCCAGCCTCACTGTCTCCATTTGGAGAAGCGTGTGTGGGTGACAGTCCCTCCTCCGTGTGCTACACAGCCCTCTCTTCCTGGAGAGCCTACCTTGCTGGGAGCTTCACCTGCAGAGGTGCTGTGGGCACATGAGGGTAGAGACGAGACAGAGAACATGAAACTCTGGCAGAGAGCAAGTGATAGGAGCTGTCAGGTCAGGGACAGAGGGCATCCTTCCCCCTGACCTTGCTTCTGGGCTGCATCTCTGCAGTGTGTCCTGAGTTGGCATCGATCTCCACAGTTCCTGTCTGTGCTGTTCTTTAACAGCTTGTGCTGCCAGTTTTCTTGATATTTAATTTCAAAATTAGCATGTATTTATTGTATAATATAATGGGTCTCCTCATGACATTTCCATATATGCACATAATGTGCTAGTTCTGATACTGTTTTCTTTATGTTTGCTTCATATTTTAGAAGTTAAGAATTTACTACGCAGCCAGGCCTGCCGGTATATGCTGTTAACCCCAGCACTTGGGAGGCAGAAGCAGGTGGATCTCTGAGTTTGAAGCCAGCCTCATCTATAGATAGTTCTGGGACAGCCAGAGCTACACAGTGAGACCCTATCTCAAAAAAACAACAACAAAGAATGCAGGACTCCAGATTTTTATAGACCAAAATGTAAGTTAAGCAGGCAGTTCTCTTTGCGACGAGAATAGCTGCTATAGCTGAATGGGGTGCTTTCCATCATTTATCCTGGGAGGAGGATAAGACCAAGGCTCAGATTCTGCAGTGATGTGAGGATTGGCATTCTGTGTCTCATGCTGAGGTGATCCCAACCCACAGGCTGTAGACAACAGTGAAGAGACCCTACACTGCCCATTCGGATTCAGCTTCCCACTTAGTAGATGCAGCCTTGGCCACTGCCCATGTCTATGTGCCTTGCCCTCCAGCTCTGGGTGCTCATCCCAGCTACAGCACCTCCAGGTAGGGCCCTCTGATGCTCCTCTCACACACAGGAAACTGCATCAGAAGATAGAAACCTGCAGGGCCAATAGCTTCCAGGTCAGACTTGAGCAGCAGCCAGCACGTGACCCAAGGCTTCCTGAGAAAGCATCCCCCAGGGTCAGCACGTGTGTCTGAAATGCTGCTGCCAAGTCACCTGGGATGTCACAAGAGCTTTAGGCCTGCAGATTTGACAGCTCAGATGAGACAGGCAGATTCCTTGACAAATGCAGCCACCAAAACCAAGACAAAGGAAGCAGGAAACCTGGATAGTTTTGTGTCTGTTAAAGAAATTGAATTAGAAGTAAAAGAAGAAAAACCATTCCAGAAAAAATCCTTACCCCAGCTGGCTTCACTGGTGAACTCTGTCAGACATTTCAGGAGGAAATAACAGCAGTCCAACACTAAGGCTTTAGAAAACACTCAAGGAGGAAGAGTAACCAAAGTTCCCCATACAGCAGTGACCCCAGACCCAATGAAGACATGCAGAAATAAAGATCAGAGCCAGGCACCCTCACAAAGACACAGGGACCGTTAAAAGACTGGTCTTGAGTAAAAAGGCACAGGTTCATCTTGGGTGTGCAAGGTTGGTTAACCTTTAAAAATCAGTTCATGTCATTTGGTAACAAAATAGAGGTAAAAAGCCATTTTATAATCACAACAATTAAAAAAAATTAACATGCAATTGCAGCTTGCCTGTAACCTAAGCACCTAGGAGGCTGAAGCCTAGGCTATGTACAAATATCCAGTCTTCTAAAAAAAAAAAAATCAGGATGTGGTGGCAGGGGAGTCTCTGAGTTGAGGCCAGCCTGATCTACAGAGTGAGTACCAGGACAGCTTGGGCTACACAGAGAAACCCTGTCTCAAAAACAAACAAAAAAGCATAAAAGCATGTATGAGGTCAGAGATTGCAGGGTGCCTGTTCTCATGACCACTCCTCCAGAGTGCATTGGGTATCACATTTAGAAAAGAAGAAATTAAGTTATAACCCACAGATATGATTGTGCATTTAGAAAACACAGTGAAAGCTGAGCATGTGTGCGCCTGTAATCCCAGCTCTCAGGAGGTGGAGGTTGTAAATCAAGAGTTCAAGATCACCTTCAACTATGTGTGGAGTTCAAGGCCGACGTAGGCTACATGAGACCCTGTCTGGTTACTCCCCTGCCCCTTCCACCTGGGAGGAAGGAAGGAAGCAGGGAAGCGAAGGAAGAAATCTAAAAAGCAACTGTTGAAACGAATGTGAGCTTTTAGGATGCAAGGTTAAAGATTTGTTTTTATTTTATATGTATGAATGTGTTACCTGCGTATGTGTGTGCCCCACATACATGCAATGCTGGAGGAGGCCAGAAGAGGGCATCAGATCCCAGAACTAGAGTTACAAATGGTTGTTCCCCATCATGCCGCTGCTGGGAATTGAATCCCTGTCCCCTGGAAAAGCAGCCAGTGCTCTTAACCACTGAGCCATCTCTCCAGCCCAATATTTCATAAACTGTTAACAAGCCATTACAAAATGAAAATTTGAGAGTGTTTCTATTGCATCAAAGCCCCTCAAAAGCCTCACAGTAAATGTGTTTCAGGATGTCTAAGATGTGTGCTTTAAAAGCTGCAGTGGGGCAAAGGGAATTTCAAAGATGATAAATGGAGAGACAGACCATGTTCATAGATCAGAAAGATTCGACTTTGCATCTGGCTTGGCCAGTTTTATCTACAGATTCAAGGCAATTAGTATCAAACTCCCTGACTGATTCTAAATTGCGTATGAAAATACAGAGGATCTTTTTAAACCAGATG
>CABHPH010118529.1:40132-50592 GCA_902168325.1 Peromyscus nudipes | reverse complement strand
TTTTGTTTTGTTTTTGTCATCCGTATTTTAATTGTATTCATTCTTCAAGGTGTATAAAATACGTTCTTTGTTGTTTGAATTGAGATTCCTCAGATAGCTAATGTTGTCATATATCTTAAGTTTTCTAAGTATGACTAGTCTTGAGGACTAAGAAATGATAATTGTGTTGTAATTGTTAGAGGAAATTGTTGGGGAGTGAACCTATGGACTTCAAATACAAAATACATACTCTACCACTAGACAATCCTGTTGATTCCTAGTAATTGGTTTGAGAAGCAGGAGTGATTGGGAAATGCCTGAACTCTGTAGATGCCATAGGACTAAAAAAAAAAAAAAAACAGTCTTCTTCACATTTCCTCAGCTCCAGAGTATTAAATTTTATTCAAATACATTTCCATAATCTGTCAAGGTCACCATTTATTAGGCTGAATAACAGACAGACATTTTACTCGTTTTTGTAATTCTTTAGCACTAATTTTTTTGTGTGTAGTTATTTTAAGTGGTTTTTCTGTGTACATATAGAACTATGTCATTGTTTTGATTTTGCAATTTTTCCTCCACTGTGCTTTAGGAACTCAAGAGGAAAATAAAACCTATCACATCATATTTAGCATGCTTTCATTTAAGGTGTTCTTTTTGTCCTTCCAGGTGTGCTCATGTTTTCCATTTCACACTTTCTATTTATGAAATTTCTTTAGGGACTAGATAGATGTCTCAAATGCTAAGAAAACTTCCTGCTCCTGCAGGAGACTGGAGTTAGTTCTCAGCTTCCAAATACTGGATGGATCACAACTGTAACTTCATCTTCTGGAGACTCAATGCCCTCCTCTGGACCCTGTGCCCATCTGTATGCATGGGCACATCAACCACACACATAGACACACACAGTACATATATAAAAGTAAAATAAATCTTTAAAAATGAACTACCTTTTGTTGTTTTTATAGAGATGCTTTGTTAATGTCAAAGTCTCATGGTTTTCTTCATTTGTGAACGACTTGTTGTCTCTTTCTAATCTAAAGGACATTTTCTATATTACTAGGTTTTTGGTTGGATTTTTTAAAGCATTTGTTGGCCCTTTGATTCTGACATGGATACATTTATATGTGACTTTTGGTCTTTCTGGGTTGTCACTTTGTTTGACAGGGTGAAGAAGATAAGCCATGTCAATTACCACTAAAGCTTTCTTCAGGTCTCCAAGTCACTGACTGCCTATTTCTGAGTCTTCTCTTTGTTTCATGTACATTAGCCAGAGCTTTTATTTGTATTTTGCAAACAGACAAGGAAAATTGGACAATTCCACTTGGCTGTAAGTGGGTTTCTCCAAATAGATTAACCTTTAGTTTCAATTCAAGACTTGATTTCCTAGATAGGTCTGATTCCCACCATACAGAAGAGAATTTGTTGACTAGCCTTTGACCTTTTCTACATGTAATGGACTTCTCACAGAACAAAGAAGAGTTAAGTGGATGGCGAAGGTAAGTGGTCTGGAGTGTTTTGTCTATATGGTTAAATCCCAATAGAGCATGGACATTTTCTTAAGTGTTTCTATTGTATTTACCATGAATAGCAGAGTTCTAGGCATATAATGGAAACTCAATAAATTCATTTGAAGGAATTATTTGCCTTGGCAATATCTAAAAGCAGAAAAAAATATTGCTTAGTTGAGTCTTTGAACTTGATTCCAGCTGTCAATACTGGATTAAAATATCTCAAACACTGATTGATTAGTTTATAAACTTGAATTTTGTTATGCTAGAGTTCTTTATTTGATTGTTCTTGTTTCAAATGAATGATAATTCTATAAACACAAACATGTTTCCTCTGATTTGAGAATAAATGAAAAACTTGAAGATATTCCCCATATGATAGGAACATGTAAAAGCAGTTTTTTGAGAATCTTTGTTACTTTAATACTTCACTGCCAGTGCCTTCCTGACATAAAAGATATGGCTGAGAAAGGAGGAGTAAATGTACGTGATAAGTTATGCTAGACTGAAACCCATTTCTATTCCCAGTACCACCATTGGAGACATTCCACACAGTTAGACTAGAAGCAATTGAGAAATAGCTATTGTTTCTCCTACCAGTGAAGAAGGAGAATGCTCCCAGGAAAAGCAATTTCAGAACATGATAACAAAAAATGTGCTATCAGAAATATGCAATTAAAATAACGAAAATGGTGAGTGAACATATAATGTTTCATTTCTTAAATTACAACCCATAGGTTTGGGACTCATAAAATAGATAAATGGGTTTTCTATCTGTTTTATTAAATCTGTAAGTCATAGGAAAACACGCCAAGCCACTAACTTCTTTGCTTGTATCCTATTCATCTGCAAGAGAAAGTGAAGATAATGTCTTGGAAAATGCTTCCCATTAGGTCTGAAGTCCTTTAGTCTATGGATTGCACCCAACAGCCAACAACAATGACTGTTGTCTGCTCAGGCATTCTGGATCTGCTGAGCACATCACTCCTTCCGTAGCTCTCACAATCAGATCTTTCTTACCTACCTTAGTGTTTTTTAATCATTGTCCATCCTAACACCCTTCATTTACCTCTCAACAGGTTATTTGGGCTTCTTGAAGAAGAAAGTTGATGGCGGAAAAGTGAAAATGTTGCATTTTTAAATTGCACTTAATAATTTAGAGCTTTTTAGCAGCTGTTGTTCTTAGAAACTGCAACTGAAATCCCATCTCGGTAGATTTGATTATAGAGAGAAGAAGCTAAAAGTTACATGGTGATGTGTGAAAGTGCTGATGAAGAGCAATGGGATGCTGTGTAGGACAGCTTTGATTTACAGATCAGCTCGGATAGCCAGTTTTTGATCTTGACCTGTGAATTATTGATATACTTAGATCAATGAAATAGTTTCCTTTCAGCTCATCTCAATTTTCACTTCTATCAAAGAATGTTCCTTTCTATGACCTCCATGAAATGTAATGGTTCACACAAGCATACAAGGAAATGTCCAATGTACTTTCATATCTTAGGTAACACACACACACACACACACACACACAAACACACACACACACTTTCTCACTTACTGTTAACTTCAAGGACAATAATTGTCTTCAGTGTAGTGGCTAGGCCACACCAGTGCCAGACTTTTGATAGGTTCTGGTTGTTTCACAATATCTTACAGAAATAACTCATGTGTGGAAAAGAGTATTTTATCCCAATCAGAGAATAATTTCTTCATAATATGTAACATATTTCAACAGTTGTGTGGATGTTTGCCTGTGTTTGTGGTATAGTATATGTGTGTATTCACATGTATTTGTGGTACCTATCCCCATGTGTGCACCTGTGGAGGATAGACATGAATGTTGGATAGCTTTCTTGATCACCCCTTTAATTTGGAAACAGGGACTTTTATTTGGTGGGGGATAAACTAAAGAGTAATTTAGTCATGAAACAAAATGTATGTCAATAGAATCTGAGTGCATAGGATTAGTATCTGAGAACTTGTAATTCTACTCAGAGTTTCACAACCATGCATAACATGTCTTAATCAGCCAAGCAATTCTAATCTTGCCATATTTTAGAGCTGTGAAAATAAATGTTAATGGCTCACAAGGAATGGCTTCCAGAATTTTCAACCTAGCAGACACCACTAGATACCTATTCAATACCTTATTCATCTCCTCCTCTACTAATAAAAAGCCCAATTTTCAAGAGAGTTATATCATACACAACTAAAAAAAAATTACATTTTCTCTTCTTGCTTGAGGCCTGTTGTGACCACATACAACAATCTATCCTTAAGATAAAAACTCAAGTTGGCTGGAAATCACAATTTTACTTTGCTTATACAGCTGGAGCTCTTACTATCTTTGTTGATGTTTTATTTTATTTGAGTCCCATCTGAAACTTGAATGAGACACAGGAGGAGGGCAGCTGACTTGAAACATGGAGAATACTACAAAAATTAATATTGTATGTCTATCAGGTACTGCAAAGTAGAAAAAGCACCTTGGAGCAGTGATGCCCAGAAGAAGTATGACATCTACCCACTTTGACCTGGAATCATTACTTCAAATCTCATTATTTCGTGCTTTGTGAGAAAATTACTTTATTTAGATTTATATTAAGAGAATCAGTAGCCCATGTCTAAGTATGATTAATGGAAACTCTTGGAGATAGATAGTGGAATTAAAAGTATTTGGAGATAGAAACAACAAATATACTAGGTAATTTTTGATTGAGTAAATGGAACTAAACCTGTCAAAAACTTTGTTTTTTATTAGACATGAGTGTTTAAATGCTAAAGAAGATATTGTATATACTATACTTTAGTCAATGAGTTTGGAGACATTTAGATAAATGAAAGAATAACATTTAAGACTGGACAAAGTATGAGAGGATACTTTTTTCTTACTTTTTTTTAAGAAAAGAAGAGTTAAATCTGAGGTCAAATAAAAATCTCCACATATCAAGGAGTTTTTATTCAGTAATGGGTTCAATTTGTCACAGTTACAAGGATGCTCCAATAATTCATTTCTGAAATGCCACACACTCACAATAATACATACCCCATTATATTTTATAAGAACATTAGGAGGTCTATGAACATAGCTAAAATACCTATTCAGTGTATATTGAGGCAGATTTTAAAGCAGGTCACAAACTTAGGGTTTGGTGAGAGCTAGTCAAACAGTCTACCAACTATATTTCCAGGCACTTATGAACATTTTCATAAGAAATATACATCTCTTTCACATACATCTTGAACCAACAAAATGGCATCCACTTCAAATCTTAGTAATCTGGGCACACAAGTCTAGAATTAATATCCAAAGCTCCTCAGAATTTTGCCCCTGAGAATATTCCCTACATCATCACACTCTTCTTTAGGATGCAGGTGAGAAAAGACGATCTCTAATGTTAATTGCAGTTTTCTTTCCTGGGTCTCTCTGATTTAGCTAAGAAGATTTCCTTCTTTTTTTTTTTTTTCCTGGAACTCACTTGGTACCCCAGGCTGGCCTCGAACTCACAGAGATCCGCCTGGCTCTGCCTCTCGAGTGCTGGGATTAAAGGCGTGCGCCACCACCTCCCGGTGAAGATTTCCTTCTTTTGTTTGGGTGAGACTCTCATGAATGTGCAGGCCTTCCAGGAACAGCTCCAGTCCCAGGGTAACTCTAAATCACCACCTTTCATCGAGTTCTCACACATAGAAGTCCTTTGGCTGTTAATGTTAAATGCATTGGTCATTGAACTTCAGCAAGTGTAAGCTGCCATAATTTGTATTGGATCCATGTGAAAACGGCAAAACTGTACATTTGATTGTTTTGCCTCTTGCTTTTCTTAAAGTTTTCATTTGACAATCTTCATGTAATTAAGTATGGGCACTTGAACCATGGATACAATAAGTTTGTTTCAAATTCACATTAATATTTATTAGGAAAAGTGTTAAAATTTTTCATACACCTAATGGTGATTGATTATTGATTGATCTTAGATAAAACATTAGTTTTCATAGATTCAGCATCTGCTCCAGATAAAGATAAACCTACAGTCTTGTGTAAATTAATTTCAAAGGAAATCTTAAAAAAATTCTGTCTCTCTTGGCTAGTAGCAGTATCTAAATCATTATGAAAGATTCCAAATTTTAAAATATATTAATTTTACATATTTATTTATTAATCTATATTAATCTAGCAAAATATATATTTAGATATATATATAATATATATGAACAAACTTTCATCCACTGTCTCTGTTTATAGAAGTTCCTATACATCACAGCTCTTGCAATACTAGGTTTAAAAAAAAAAGATATTTAAAATGTACTAGCAAAATTGCCTGGCACGTGGCAGTAATGTAGAAATTAATCTTAACTATAGACTAATGACAGTTGTACTGGCTGGTTTTATTTCCAACTCTATAGAAGATAGAATTATCTAGGAAAATGAACTTCAGTTGAGAAAATGCCTTTATCAGATTGGCTAGAAAGAAGTCTGTAGTGTATTTTGTTGAATAATCGTTGATGTGGGTGGGCCCATCACATGAAGGGAAGTGCTATCCCCTGTAAGGTGGTCATATAGGAAAGCAGGTGTGAGCAATCTATGGAAATCAAACCAGTAAGCATCATTCCTCTATGGTCTCTGCTTCAGTTCCTGCCTCCAGTTCCCCTCCTTGAGTTCCTACCATGACTTCCCTCAGTGATGAGTACGGACTGAACACTGTAAGATGAAATACACGCTTTTACTGCCTAAGTTACTTTTAGCCATGGTGTTTATAACAATGATAGAAACACCACTAGGACAAGATTTAAGTCACTTTTATTCAAATACGATACTTAACACTGTACCTTGGACACAGTGAGTGTTGGATATCTCTGGTGATGGTTACAGTGGTGGTGATGATGAACATAATTTAATGCTTATGTTATGATAATGCCAATGATAAGGGTGGTGATAATAGCAATTGTGATATTTTATTTGTGCTTTAATAAATAAAGTTTGCCTGGAGATCACAGGAAATAGCAAGCCACTTTAAGTAAACAAAGAAGTCAGGCAGTGGTAGCGCATGGCCTTAATCCTATCACTTAGCAGCTGGGTCTCTGTGTGTTCAAGGCCACATTAGGGAACAGAGCCAAGCATGGTGGCACACACCTTTAATCCCAGCACCAATTGTAAAGGCCTGGAGGTCTATACAGACAGACAGAAAGTGACAGAGCTGTGCAGGAAGAGGGAATGAGGTAGCTGGGCTAAGAGAGCCAATGAGAGGGCAGAACAACAAGGCAATAAAGGCATGGGTAGACAGGAAGTAACTCGTATTTGGAAGCTGCTGAGTTGATGAGGTTAGGTTAACTGTGGCTTTCCCTATTCCCCTGATCTTTCTCTCAGGCTTTCACCCCTATATTTGACTCCATGTTTTTTATTTAATGAGACCATTTAGAAATTCGTCTACAAGCAATGATGACGATGGTAATGATGCTTATTTAATGTAAATGGCAGTGATGGTGACAGTGATGGCAGTAGTAATAATGGCGGTGATAATAATGAAAAGGCTGATAACAGTGATGATGTTCATTAAGTTTTGGGTAGTGATTGTCTTAAGTTAGGGTTTCTATTTCTGTGAAGAGACATCAAGACCACAGCAAATCTCATAAAGGAAAATGTTTAATTGGGGCTAGATTACAGTTGTAGGTTTGGTTCATTGTCAGGATGGGAAGCATGGCATCATGCATGTATATATGGTGCTGGAGATGTAGCTGAGAGTTCTTCATCTGGGTCTGAAGGCAGCAGGAGGAGAGTGCCACACTGTGAATAGCTTGAGCAGGTGAGACCTCAAAGCTCATCCCCAGTGACACACTTCACCTAACAAGGCCGTACCTCCTAATAGTAATAGTTTCACTCCCTATGGGCCTATGTGGATCATTTTTATTCAAGGCAACACAGTGATGATAATAACACTGATGCCATACATTTATGAGACAATTAATTCTGGTGCTAGAGAAAGGCACCATTGAAGATTTCCACATCTGACCACCAGCGTAACATGAAATGCAACGTGCAATTGCTCACTGATCTCTTGAGTGAGGGAGATTGTGCCACCCTGAAGAAGAAGCACCTTTATTGTTTTCCAGTGCAGAGAAAGTTTTTTTTTGTAATTTTTCTGAGGAAATCATTTTCATTAAATTTACAAGAAGATATTCCATAAGTTAGGTATTATTTTAAGAATAATACATCCATGAAAATATATGTGAATAATAAATTATATAAATATCTGTTCCCCCCCCCCGTGCCTTCCACATTTCATATAGTATTAGGGATTCTTATATAGTCTTTTGCCATAGGACAGGTCAAAGCTAGTTTTAGAGGTTTTCTGCAAGGCAATTTTCCATCCTCTTCTTATGTTTTCTAATGTCTGAGTACTCTGAAAAGATGATTCCAGTGTCTAGGTTGAACACTGGGGTTAGTAATGTGTACAGTGAAGAAGTGATGAGGTATTGAAGGAATGGGGATCCTTGGAAAGTAGACAACTATTGGCTTCCCATCCCAGCACATATTCTTAGGTGCACACAGGGTGTGGAAGCAGTATGTCGATATTACAAGGCTGTGTACTGAGACTGTCAGCTCTATCAGGGCAAAATGCAACAGGAAATCTTTCTCCAGCAAGGACCCAAATTAGTATTGAAACTAGAAAACCTATACCCTCAACATGGGCACATATTGTAATTTCTCACCAGCTTATTGCTTCTTGAGGCTGACATTTGGATTAATTCACCAAATGTAAATAGAACCACTGACTATTCTTGCACATTTGATAAAACTAGATTCATGGAGCTTACCACATAGACACAAAGCCCCTCTGTCAGCTAGTTTGGTTCATGCCAGAGATCTGTACTTCTCACCATCCATGAGACTTTAATATTTAATTGACTGAGCTCTAAGACCCTTCACATAAAGATAGTTTAGAAAAAGATGTGATTGGCTTTTTTTTTCCTGATCTTCATTCTAAGATGAACTTAAAAAAGTCTAGAGGCATAAACAGTATGAACTCCACTGAGAATAATACAAACCAAGCATGCACTGAGTCAATAAGTACAAAGTCATCTGAAGGAATGAGTAACGTGTGCTCATTTTAGCTCAAGATCCCAAGCCCACCTATGAATGTTACAACAGCAAATGTCAGTTCTTCCAGTCGCCACAGGCTCCCTAGTGCAGCATAACCTGCACTCTGTTGCAATAACGAATGTAAAATGTTCTTCTTTAATAGGAGAAGCTGACCAGAGGTGTTTCATCCCCTCATCCAGGGGTAAAATCACTGATGATAAAACCATCCCTTCATCCTCAGGGAGGTCTAGTGCATCTGCACAAACTTAAAGTCACCCCAGAGAAACAATCTCTTTGTCGATTTCATTAAGCCTGCCCCAGGATGCATAGACTTTATTTCCCGGAGTATTCTGAGGGGACAGTTTTTGTCACTTACCAACATTCAAACCAATATCCATACAATTAAATGCTACACTCATGCAACACAGGCTGGGAAACAATCCATCCCTTGCTTAATGAGTAACATTTGCATACTCTTAAAAACACTAATAACAAGTTTAATTACTGAACATTTCAGTATTGATGGCAGCAATCCAAAAGGTAATGTCTTACTAAATTCCTTTAGGTAAAAGCAAAGATAAATAAATAAATAAGGACAATTAAAAGTTACTTCCAGAAATTATTTTATTAAGATTTGTTAACATGATATGAAGCCAGAAACAAAACACTCTTTGAAGTCTTTTCCCCTACAATACAGATTTCTTTTAGGTATCTCTTCCATTCCTACTCTTTCAGCTCAATATTGTCCTCCATGTAGGTATCTTTGTTTTATGTAAAAACTGATATTAGAGCTAGGTTGACGGTTCAGTGGGTAATGTGTTAGTCATGTAAATTTGCGAGGACCAGAGTTTAGATCCACAAAATCGTCTGGAAGACAGACATAGCAGCACCCATCTGGATCCCAATGTTCATATTGTGAGACCAGAGACAGAAACAAGTGAATCCCTGGATGCTTATAGGAGAGCTGGTCTGGCCTATAGTGGCAAACCATAAGAGATCTTCTCTCAAATGAAGTGTAAGACAATGATCAATACCTAAGATCATCATCCAATCATTACTTAGATACCATGATGCAAACATGCCCACATTCACACACATGAACATGTGTGTTCTACATATGCCTACATTTTACACACACACACACACACACATTCACACACACACACATTCACACACACACACACACACACACACACACACACACACACACCTTAAAAATCTTAGTGATAGTATTTCTTTTTGGAGAGTTATAACCCTAAATGGGAAAAAATCACAAAAGCTTTAGCAAGCTTTTGTATACTTAACAATTATTAAAATCAAGCAGGGATAGAACAACTGGTTAGCCTGTATAGGAGCAGGACTCCTCTAGTGCTCTAGATTTTGTAATTTATTTAAATATGAGAAGGCTTAATAGTTTAATTTAAAGTATAAAAAGTTAAAGTTTGATTAGAGTTGTCTGTTGCTGGATTCTGCTGGATTTCTTAACATATATATATATGTATATATTCAAGCTTTGAAATTTTATAGCAATTTTACACTATCAAAATATTTTATTGTAGTTTGAAAATGTCGTTCTGCATGTGAATTGGAAGAGAAAAATAAAAAAGTAATATTTACCATAGGTACTTTGAGAAGGTCTGACTTTTTATTTGTGTAACCTTTAAAAAAGTTACACTTTATATTTTAGAATATTTCCTTACTTTGGGAGAAATTTTTTTATGTAATGGAGTTCGTTTTAACCTTCCCCTGAGAAGTTTTGCGTTGCTGGGGTGTACTGACCACAAGCGGTGAGGTAAAACGACATAGTGTTTGTACCCAAAGCCTGTGTTTTAGGCAGGCAGCCAGCTTTTCAACATGACGTCTAAATTTTGTCCTGGGATCTCATAGAGAAT
>CABHPH010118529.1:15993-40032 GCA_902168325.1 Peromyscus nudipes | reverse complement strand
AGAGAATCCAGTTTCAGTGATTCTCATGCCTTCATGGGCTCCTCTCTGCTCTGGAAGCTTTCATATGCCTTGTTGAGGGGGAAGGACCTGGACTCATCTGTTCCAGCAAGACTTGAAGATGCCTGGAAAAGGTACAGCTTTAAAGTTCATGTTCATGATGTATGTGATCCATTCTTGTGATTTTTATTTTGAAATAAGTAGTTGTTCACCAATTATTAGATTTTCTCAGCTGTTCATGGTTGACTATATTGCAAATATTATTTATTACGTTTGTGTGTGTGTGTGTGTGTGTGTGTGTGTGTGTGTGTGTGTGTGTGTATGAACTTCTTTGTGCCAATTAGCAAGATGGTTTATCTCATGCCTTATAATCATGAGAAGGGCACATTTGTATTTAATAAAGAGGAAAAGAGGGGGAAAATCTTAGTCAGCATTCTCTAAATTCATCTCTGAAACTAAAAGTAAACTTCAAAACTTAAGCCTGGAAATTAGAGGATAGGGTGATTGAGAGTGTAATTCAATGGAAAAGTACTTGCCTAGCATGCACCAGCCACTGGGTTCAAGCTCTAGACCTTCACTGTCCCTCCAAAATAAAACAAAAAAATTCTTTGACTTCTCATTTCTTGCCCCAGCTTTTGAAGCAAGCATTCTTTCTGACTGCTTGCTTTCCTTGTTCATGAGTTCCTATGTTCCTTAGCCTTCCCACCATCTTCTGCTCATTTCCCAGCACTCTTGAAGTCATGCTCCTAGTAAGATTTTCATTTTTCAAATAGCACACTGTGTCCATGGGGGATAGTTCCAGAACTTTTTGAGGATACTGAAAGTTATGGATGTTCAAGTTACTCATATAAAATGGTACCATATTTTCGTACAGCTTACGCACTGCCTATTATATACTTTATATCACCTGTGGATTGCTTTCAATGCTGAATACAACATAAATGCTATATAAATAGTTGATGTAACAATGTATTGTTTGGGTGAACAAGTAAAAGCATCCCATGTTCAGTGCAGGTTTATTTTTTCTCCAAACATATTTCTATTGGGTTGCTTTGGTCTGCAGATGCAGACTCCAAAGACAAGATAGATAGACTACCACATACTCACCGAGGATTTCGACTTAGAATCTGGAGCTGCATTTCACTAGTGGAAATCCAGGCAGATGAGGGTCAGTAGATGCTTCAGAACCCAGCTGGAATAGCACCCCTGACTTTGATAAGCAACTTCCTCACCAAAGCAGGGGCAGCATCTTCCTTGGAAGACTGGCAGAGCCAGTATCTCAAATCTGAATCCTTCTCACTACCTCCTTTAGCAAAAAGAGTTATGAGCTTCTAGTGCCCAGAAAGGCCTACATAATGGCCTCTGAAGAAGGACAGTGTTCAAGTCTGATTTATGTATTTCAATCAGCAGGGAGTACCAAATACTTAAAATTCTGAGATTCATTCCAACTTCACTTCTGATTATCTGCCCTGATATGAACCACTGGGACAAACCACTTTTATACCTGAATTGTGCTGAGAGGGAATGATGGTGAATCATCATGAGATGTTCTTAAACACTTACCTGACATTTGCAGTCATAAAAGCTGTATGAAATAATGTAAGGGGAAGTTTATCAGAAGAAATGAAGGAGTACTGTGCCCTTCTACTCTTGGGAGATTGCTATAAATAAAAGCCATCCTATTTAATTTATACTGTAAGTCATTGATTTTTAAAACACTTTCCTTTGCCAAGCATGTTTGGTTTCTTGGTGTGCTTTTGTTTCTTACAAGTAAGAATTTTGAATGTAATGTTAAAATTCAGAAAAGGTACAGTGAAAGACTGAGGAATATTTAAGATATGTGCTGAAAAATTAGGTGAACTGTTGTTGGATGTTGTTGGATTCTAATGGCTCCCTCAGAGAAGGGGGTGAGAAGGTGTGGTGGCAAGGCACAGACACTGGGAGTCAGTTGAAGGCAAATAACTAACTCATTCATTCAATAACAGAGAAGGCCTTACATACCCTCCTCTCAGCGCCCAGTCTGTGTGGTCATCCCTCATTGACTGGGCATGATCAGGAACTCTTTCTTTGATCAGGAACTCTGACAGTGCTGTTGCTAGGCCCTCAGGCAGACTCTACACTATCAGGAACTCTGACAGAAACTAAGAATTCTGACAGCACCTGTTACTAGGCCTTCAGGCAGACTCTAGGTTGGCTCATAAGGAAATACATTATGTGCATGCCTTGGTAACTGGTCTGAGCCAATTTCCTCGATCCTATGGGCCCGTCCTACTACAGTGAGGAATGGTAAAATATAACAAATTTGCTTTAAAGTTAGGAGCCTGCAGGAATGAAGACTCAGAGACCTGGGGGAAATTGTGTTTTATTTTTGATTAGGTTCAGTAAAGAATGAACATATTTCAATGCATAGACATGATTTGAGAAAAGAAGGAGAGTGACCACAGGGATATCCTGTAAGGCTGATCTATTTAGATTCTTCTTAGTCTCAATGTGAAGTATTCTTCCCATCCTCTACCAACATAGGAGGCAGGACACCCATCTCAAAACAGTTCTAGGTTCTACTTAACGAAGTTTGATAGAGAATTATTTTATAACCAGGATTCACACAGATAGTGGTTATGTGTATTAATGCTATGACAAAATGCTTGACAGAAGCAATTTTAGAAAGGTTTATGATCCATCAGGGAGGGAAAATCATGGCAACGCAAGTTTGCAGATACTGATACTGATCACATGGTGTACACAGTAAGGAAGCAGAGAGAGATGAATGTTGATGCTCAGCTTGCTCTCTCCTTGAACTTCACTCTAGGATCCAAGCACATGAACTATTACTGCCCACAACTAGGATGAGAAATCCCAACTTAGTCTAGGTATTTCCTCACAGAAGATTTGTCTCCTAACTTCTGTCAAGTTGGCATCACCATAAACAACACAGAGTCTTCAGGAGTGACCTCATTTCTTCTGCAGCCTTATAAATAATCTTTGGTGCCATTTATATCAGGGTATCATGTTAGGAACACTAGCACTTGTATGGTCCAATTCAGTATTATCTGTGATATCATGTCAACATTCATTGTTATAAAATGTAGTATGTAGTGAAATTTTTAGGCAAAAACATCTGTTGTGGAATATTAGTTGAAGATATGTTACATTTGTTTATGATGCAAAGATATGTTACATTTGTTTATGCTCTGGAACATTTGTTTAATGATGCAAAGAAGTGTTGCAATATTTTATGTTGCATATGTTACTTTTTCTGTCTAAAAAGCCTGATTGGTTTAATAAAGAGCTGAATGTCCAATAGCTAGTCAGGAGAAAGGCTAAGTGGGGCTGGCCACCATAGAAAATAAATAAGAGAAGAGAAGATAGAGGGACAAGAGAAAAAGAGAAGGAGAGGAGGACACCAGGGCCAACCATCTAACTACACAGCAAGCCATGGAGTAAGAAATAAAAGAAATACAAAAATAGAGAAAGGTACAATCCCAAAGGCAAAACATAGACAGGATAATTTAAGTTTAAGACAAGCTGGCTAAAAGAAGCCAAGCTACAGCTGGGCATTCATATGTAAGAATACCACTCCCTATGTTTATTTAGTAGCTGGAGGGTAGGACCCTCAAGAGCCAAAGACCAAAGAGTAAAGAGAAAAAAAAAACAAAACAACCAACCAACTACAGATATCCTAAAATACCTTTAGAAAAATACCATAAAGCTATTACAATGATGTACTATTGTTATATTGTGGATCTTGAATCCTGTATTTTTGAGGTGCTATGACTAGAGACTATTGTTGGAGATCACTCATTCTTGTATTTGATATATATCTTCTTTCCGGATTTAAGTAAAAAAAAAAAACATGTCGAGTTTTTTATATGAAGTATCCCCCAAAGTTCATATGTTGAAAGTTTGTTTTCCAGTGCAGTGGTAGTCACAGTTGAGCATTTGGAAGGTGACTGGATCACAAAGGCTCTGACCTCATAAAATGGATTGATACATTCACCCATTGATATATTAATGCCCTGTTAGAAGTCAAGGAAACTTTTAGAGGTTGAGCTCGGTTAAATAAACAGGTTATAGGTCTCAAGCTCTCAAAGGGTCACTTTTGTCCTAAGTCCCTTCTTCTTCTTCTCTCTTTCTGCTTCCTAGAAACCATTAGGTAAGCATGTCTGGTCTACCTCACGTTCACTGTCATAAGGTTCCACTTCACCACAGGTCCAGAAACAAAAGAACAATGGAATTGCAGGCTCTGGAAGCATGAGCCCTAAATCTCTCCTATTTTAAGTTGATTTTCTTAATTATTTTGTCACAGTATCAAATACTAACAAAACATGTTTTTAGCGTAACAAATTTATTAGATGAAGTTATGACTTCTCGACTTCTGTAATTATTTCAGTGCAACCTATGTGTCCTGTTGCAACATAACTTGTTTCACGTCTGCTAATATGGTCATTCAAGTGAATAATGAGGTAGAATTAAAACATTCTACTATTTGATATCCTTTACTTATTAAGAAGCCCTTGTTATACTAGCCATGAGGAAGACACACTATCTAAGAGGTTGAAGTGATGGTGTCCCTTCACAATACACATCACATGAAGGACCCAGGTAGAAGTTTGGAAAGCATCAGTTTGAGGTTCTGTATCTCTAACTTAATCTTGGTAGGCAATTGGGGCTACTCAAGAATTATGAGCCTTAATATCTTTATATTAAAACCAGTAGCTACTTTTGATGTTTATAATAAGAATTAATATATAATGTAAGTGTGCATTTTGGTGTTGTGCATGTTTACATATGTGTGGGTACATGTATATGTTTGCATGCATGTGGAAGCCTGGAGTCAACCTCTGGTGCCATTCCACAGGAGCTCTCTACCTTGTCTTATGAACTAAGGTCTATTACTGGGGTGTGAGATTCACCACTTAGACTAGGCTGACTGTCCAGCAAGACTCTAGGACCTGCTGTCTCCCAAACTCCAGCCCTGGGTTTACAAGCATATGCTACCATGGCCTTTCTCACTAGGCTAAAGAGCTACCAGTGGAGCTCAAGTGCTCATCTTGCAAAGCAAGCACTTGACCACGTGTGCTAGTTCACCACTATTTGCCTGGCAAGAATCTTGACAGTCTTCTACATAGATTACCCACTTACTAACTCCATGAATGCTGGAAGGTTCTTGAATATTTTCATCCCTGTAATAGAATACTATACACCACCCCAAAATATAACAATAGGAAGTCATAGCAGTCCATTGAAAATTCTCTTTCTTGACCAGAGTATAAGAATGACTTTGAGTCATCAGGTTTTTTTTTTTTGGGGGGGGGGCGTTTTCGAGACAGGGTTTCTCTGTGTAGTTTTGGTGCCTGTCCTGGATCTCCCTCTGTAGACCAGGCTGGCTTCAAACTCACAGAGACCCACCTGGCTCTGCCTCCCGAGTGCTGGTATCAAAGGCGTGTGCCACGGCTGCCCAGCTTGAGTGATCATTTTAAGTACCTGCAGGCATGCATGCTTTGACAACAGAACAGGTGATGTGTGTGAATGAGAAATGCATATCCATAAAGGAAATCTCCTAGGTCTGGCTCCACACCATGAGTGAGATGACTCCAGAAAACTAGAGGCACTTACTGATGGAAGAGCATGAATTCAAGTTCAAATGGCAAACCTTCCTTTTTTTAAATACTTTTCTTAGATGATTTCTCATAATTGGTATCCTCCATGCCTGCTTTTATTTCAGTGGACAATGCTACTCTTGAAAAGAGACTTATTTAATTTTTTAATGCATCTGTCTGTGTGGGTGTACACATACATGCAGCTAATCACAATGACAAGAGAGTATTGGATTGCTTGAAACTGGAATTCAAAATGGCAGACATGAGTGCTAGGAATCAAACTCTGGTCCTCTGAAATAGCAGCACAGACTATGCCTAACCACTGAGCAATCTCTCCAGCCTCAAACAACACTTCAACCTATATTTAAAGCAACTCTATGATACCAATTTCTCTGGAAGTACACACATACACACACACACACACACACACAAATACATACATGCATGAACACACACACACACACATGAATATGCAATGTTACTACATAACTATCTTATTTTCTTGCTAATCTGCCTTCTGTTATACTAGTCTGTCCCAATAAATCACTATGAAGAGCAAAGAAAAATAATTTCTCTTCTCTTACCTGTCTTCGTTGTTTCATTTGTAAATTAGAAAGAACTGTATCTTTTTCTTTCATTGCAAAGTGAGTTGATGTCTGCAAAGTGCTTGTCATCACGCTTGTCACAAACGTTAGCTGTCATGAATGCATGTTGAGCACAATACTTAACACCTGACAATTATTCAGTCAATGGCAACTATTTTTACACAAAGTCAGGAATAAGTATTACTAGAAACAAAGAAAATATGGATAATGACAGAGGAGTATCTGATAAATAAGATTGGAAGCCTTGCTTCTACCAAAACAAACATCAGCACAGTGATAATGGTTAGGCCTCAGGAATTCTGCCTGTCAAGCAGGAAAGATGGACTGATGAGGTAAATGAAGATATGTTTCAGATGACAAGTAAATGATTTTAGTAAATATGTGATGTTTTACCTGTAATCCTAACTTGACGCTAATTGAGTACCTCTCTCCTATGTGTGAAGTTGACTCACTGTATTGCTACAAATGGGCTGCATATATTTCTGACATAATATTCTACACTCTATAGATGAATGTATTCTGTATGTTTGTTGGTCCCAGCTGGGCTGAACGTATGCATCACAATTCTTCCAAATTATTTATTCCTAATGCAATGGGCATTGCCTCCACAAGCAGCAAAATGAGTTCCTTATGCAGATATGTAGCTCATAAAGCAGGTAAGGAGGTGTATGTCTTAGACTTTTCATAGGTATGAAAACAAACTTGAGGATATAAAGGCTAATTCTGACAGTCTGACTGACATTTTGACTGATATACTCTGAGGTCAACTGACTAGGGGTGCCACAGAGAGACAGAGAATCATGGTGGAAAGTCAGAATGGTGTGAATATCCTCTGTGGTGGTATTGTGTTCCCCAAAATATTGTGTACCTTAATAAACTTATCTGGGGTCAGAGACGGAACAGCCACAATATTAAACAGAGGTTAGGCAGTGGTAGCACACACGCCTTTAATCCTAGCATTCCAGAGACAGAAATCCCCTCTGGATCTCTGTGAGTTCAAGGCCACATTGGAAATGGCCAGGCATGGTGACACACGCCTTTAATCCCAGAAAGCGAGCCTTTAATCCCAGGGAGTAGTGGTAGAAAGCAGAAAGGTATATAAGGCGTGAGGACCAGAAACCAGAGGCGTTTGGCCTGGAGAAGCATTTTGGCCTGGTTAGGCATTTGGCTTGGTTAAGCTTTCAGGCTTCTAGTAGCAGTTCAGCTGAGACCCATTCTGGATGAAGACTCAGAGGCCTCCAGTCTGAGGAAACAAGACCAGCTGAGGATCCGGTGAGGTGAGATAGCTGTGGCTTGTTCTGTCTCTCTGACCATCCAGCATTTCACCCCAATAACTGGCCTCAGGTTTGATTTTATTAATAAGAACTTTTAAGATTCATGCTACACTCCTCATCTTCAGGCAGCCAAGACTGAGGGCTAGGGGTTGAAGTATACCTTGTGACAATGCATACCCGGTGAGTACTTCTTCCAACTAGACTCCACCTCTGAAAGTTTCAGTCACCTCTTAAAATAGTAACAACAACTGGGGATGAAGCCTTCAACACAGGAACTTGTCAGGGACAATTATTTTTAAAATATGACAAGTATTTTCAGAGAGATTGCTAAAGTGATGAAATGGAAGCCTAGAGTTAAATGGTAGATTTGATAACAGGCATACCTCATGTTGCCCACAAGACTTTCTTTAGAAAATGCATCTCATATATAAATGAGAATGAGAGAGAGAGAGAGAGACAGAGACAGAGAGACAGAGAGACAGAGAGACAGAGAGACAGAGACAGAGGATGGTATGTAAGAGAGAAAGAGAGAGAGAAAGAGAGAGAGAGGGAGAGAGAGAGACAGAGAGACAGAGAGAGAGAGAGAGAGAGAGAGAGAGAGAGAGAGAGAGAGAGAGAGGAGAGAGAATAAACAGGGGAACACTACACATAGTATTGAGAAACACTCATAAAATTAGTTTGGACCCAATTATTTCACTCAACATAATGGGCTAAATCAAAGCAGAATCACTTAATGTTTAGGTGCATGTCATCAAATCAAAATTAAGTTGCTTATCTCACCATCCAAAAAGTAAGGCGAGAAAATGGTCAGCTCCAGCCCTTTCTCTGCCCATAAAGAAAGTAGGTTCTGCTCCATGGGATACCAGTAGTGTGGCCATACTGGAGATTTGGAAATACAAGCTAGTTAAAAATGTTTAAGTTTTGTTGCAATTTTGTGTTTAGACTATAGGAATACAGAAATACACATGCAGAAACTGTTAGCTTCATGTCAAATCAGACAAAGTTGACAGCAGCTGAACGTCCTCTAGGACATACTCGAGGTGTATGTATAACCTAAACTATAGTTGGCAACCCAGCTTTCACTGCTGTGCAGACTATGTTCTGCATCAGTCTTAAGCCTAGAATGTTCACTTCACACACACTTTAGTTTGACCTCTTTGAAATAAACATATATTAGTCCTTTCTAACATTGATTGTATTTTATGCGTCTGAGTGCTTTGCCTTCAGGTATGTCTGTCCACCACATGCATGCCTGGGCTGCCTGTAGAGGGTTTAAATGATCTTCATATTCCCTGGAACTTGAGGTATTGATGGTTGTGAGTCTCCATGTGCTTGCTGGAAACTGAACTCAGAATTTCTGCAAGCATAGTCAGTGCTGTTAACTGATGAGCCATCTCTCCAGTCCATAATAGTCCTTACTGAACTAGATGCTGCTAAAACTAAGGGGAAAAAAAGCAACTTGTTATTCTCTATTAGTATGAAAACATACTTTGGCCACAGGACTTCATTTGTTCACAATGCTTCTAACTATTCATGCAGGTCTACCAAGTTTCTATTTTGTTAATCAAACTTCCCACAGGAAATCTGAATTTTTCATAATTCTAGAACTTCCTCAAGATCATATGATTTATTTACTCAACTTCTATCATCTAGTGATAACAATATTGGATTTATTACTATGTGTGGAAATGCAGCTAATATCCTGGTCTAAAAAAAAAAGTGTCCTGATAGTAACTGATTTTTGTGTTAGAATGTTAGAACAGGGTATACAGGTGATACTAATTTTAAAAACTTTTATTCAGGACTAAGTTGCTCTGAAGAAGACTGAAATGTCAAAGAACATGTGTGAAGTCTGTTCCATAGAAGTTTATGAATTGAACGGGTCGGAAGGTACACTTCCCTGACAAAGTAATTTCTGAATGACAATGAAGAACTTCAGATAGCTGTGGCAAGAGGTGTTATTTGGCACAATTCCTAGAGGGACAGCTCACAAAAACTTGCCCAACTCAGTTGAGCAGACAGCTCAACATGTTGGAAGAATTTCTTTCCTAGTAGCCCAGATGGTCTCAGCCTCTTCCAGGAAGCCCTGTGGGTCTTGGCTTTTTCCAGAAAGCTCAGATTTCTGAGAGGCTTTAGGCAATTCAGCTGATCTCTATCTCTTTCCTGTGTGTTGGATGGTCTGGGAATCTTCTGGGCAACTAGGTTTATCTGAGAGTATCCCTCAGCAGTTCCAACTACTTCTATCCTCTAAAAAAAAAAAAAGAGGGTGTCACTTAGTATATCTGGTCACTTTCAAGGACCTCTTAAGCTTCTGAGTCCTGAACTTCATGAGCTTTCCTACAGAATAGACTGTCTCACCTCCATAACATCTTGAGTCTTGAGGTGCTTCCTTGTAAGATGAAAGGATGTTTTTTTTTTTCTGTTTTTGGTGTTGTTTGTTTGTTTGTTTCTCAGAAGAAACTGCTATGCAACAAGAAGGAACAAAGACACTTAGGCAAAGTGGAAAAAGCAGGGCAGTTCATGCACAAGTAGAGGGGGTTCAGTGAATATGGAGGAAGTTGAACAGGAGGCAAATGGAAGATAATAAAGTGAGGGACGTAGACAGTGAAAGATTCTGTCGGGTCTTATATAGTGCATAGTAAGAGATCTACTTCTCACTGTGAATCCCAATATACCTCCTTGTTTTCATGGAAAGATATAACCAAATACACAACTTTCTATAGATTGTTGGTTTATGGAGAATTCAGCTTACCATGAGGTGGGAAATTTATGAGATATTATCCAGAAATGAAGAGAACGTATCCAGGGAACAATTCTGCAAATCAAAGTAGAATCTAAATAGTGAAGAAAGGAAATAGACCAAATTAGGATGAATTATTTAACTCCTCATGTTTGACCATGAATTGTAGCATGCTAGAGTTGGGGTGATCCATGATACCAAGAGAGGAAGAGATACTTTCTAGCCAACGGGTGTAATGGAATAGATACATTTGACCTAATGCAGAATAGGAAAGACTAGGGTTATGGAATGAGGTCTTCAGGCTTGGATAAGAGTGGTTAGTTCCCTTTTGAAAAAAAATTATTTACAATGTAAAAAAAGTTTAAAACAATTCTTTTTGCTGTCAACATATATTGGCTATAGAGTGTCTATCCTTTGACCCTGTATATTTTACTACTATAAGATAAATCTGTAGACATTTAACATCATAAGTAGATTATGTTTTATTATGCTTATATAAAATATATAAATATATAATATTATATATAGATGTGTGAGAGAACTATACATCTTCCCTATGTGACCCTACATGGTTATTAGATTTCTAACTCATTTTCTTTATAAGTTAGTAACTTATATTTATGTAAATTCTTTCCTGTTTAGTTGTCAAAGCTTCTAAATCTCATACATTTGTGTAAGTTAAATATGACTTTGACGCCAATGTTTCATGCAATGTCAATATCTCTAGAAATATCTGGACTCTAGTGTGGAGGCAGTGCACTCCCCAAATCCCTAAAGGAAATGACGGAGATTATACCCAGAGCAGTACATCCTTCAGATGGAGTGGAGAATTCTAGTGCTGTTCCACTCATCAGTTTTTGAGTTTCCTTGAGCTTTTACTAAAATTCCAGGCACTGATGAACAACAGAACTAGTTTGTCAATAATGAGATATATCTGAGTGTTTTCAGGCAAATGCACTTGTTGCCTGTGTTCTCAGAAGTGAGCCCTTTAGTGCCTGAGCTTCTGAGAGACTGTAACTCATTATTTTCTAGAGAAAACACACTTAAAACTATGTTCTATAACTAACTTTCAAAAATTGTTAGCTTCTGAGCCAAATTAGAGTGGCTCATTTATTTATTTACCTTTTCCTGTCACAGAAGAATAAACAGGTTTTACTGACAAGAAAAACATAAATATTGCATCCTGGAAAAAAGTACATTTAAATATTTAGATAATAATGCTTCATAGTTCTGAAAGCATGATAATCTAATTTCATCTCTAGGCCTGGTTGATCATGGGGCAGTATGTAGTTATATAAGTTGTTATGGTTTTACATATTTAATTATGAATGGTGCAAGGTTCAAATTAATCTACCATCTTATTCTTATTAATATTTAAATATAGAATACACAGTAAGGGTTTTGTTTATAGCATTTTCATACAGATTTATCATTTATCATGTTTTTGTTTTGTCTCCCTCCCCTTCAGCCCTTCTTTTTATGATATCTAAAAATAAAAACTATGTCAAACTTGGAAAGTTTTACCAGATTTTCAAATATTGTGTAAATCAGTTTTTCTTTTATTTAGAAGATGATTGATAAAAACATTTTATTTCAATATAGAAGTCTAAATAAAAAACCATGAATTTAATTATAATTAACAATGGACCTGTCACATCTCTAAACACCACATACATAGCCTACTGAGATATTAATAGTCAATCATTTTATTCTGTCATTATAACCACATATATAATCTAATGTTACATGTAACTTCACATGTATATAACACTTTCAGCTGGCATGGTATACCTTCACAGATATGAAATGCTTTGCCTTGGCATGTTCCCTTTCTTCAGAATGTGTTGCACCTTTGGAAGAAAAGTACCTTACATTGACTCAAGTTCTGAAATGCTGTAGATGGGAATTCTCAAAAGAATTCCCATAAAATAAACCTCTTGGTTCTGTTGTTAGAATAGAATAGATGCCTGGTTTCTAGTATTGGTTTTTTCTTTGTTTTGCCATTGTCGTTAAAAGGCTGAGGTCTTTTGTTAGTTGGGTATTATATAAGTGTAATGAAAAAACACGACCGTAAAAGTCTGATAGTAAATGATTTATCCCAGATTGTTACCCAAAATTCACACCACACTGCTGCAAGAAGTCAAAGCAGGAATACAAACACGGCAGGACCATGGAGACAGAAACTGATACTGTAGAAGAACACTGTTTCTTGATCAGTTGCCCATGACTCTCAAACCCTGCTTCTTATAGTATCCAGGACCAGATGTCCAGGGCTGGCACCATCTCTGGTGAGATGGCAGAATAGGCCCTCCCACATCAGTCATCAACTAAGATAATACCCCACAGACTTGCCCATCAGTCAACCTTCTATAGTCATTTTCTCAATTGTAGTTCCCTTATCTCAGATAACTCGAGCCTCTCTCAACTTGATATAAAACTAGCCAGCACAAGGGTGCTCCCAAGTGAGTGAACATATACCATTACTGTATATCCAAAATCACATTTATAAAAACCATTTCTGCTCCATTATTTAGAATGCAAGTGGTAAGTTTGACAATTACAACCAGTGTATTAAAGACACTTAATAAATCTCAAAACACTTTAGTTTTGATTATATTGCTTTTGTTGATAGAGCCTAAAACCAGAAAATACTTAATGAACATAACCCAAAGTGATTTTCATCTTCAGAGCAATGAAATGGCCCAGGGGTCATTTTACCATAAGAAAAGTAGACAAAAAGTTATAGCTGAAGAGTATTGAAGAACTTTTTGAACATCAGCTATTTCTCCGAGATCTGTATATGCTTAATCAGTCTGAATGAGCATATAACACAGAGACCCAACAAAGAAAATCAAAGAGAAACCATCCAAGTGTGCACATCAACTTTTTTTTCCTCAACCATATTGAGGGAAATTACATTCCTTTTAATTTCACCAGTGGCAGGTATATGCCTGTACTGCCCAAACAATTCCTTCCAAGGGTCGCTTCGAAACCTAGAGGTTTACGTCTACCAAACTGGACTGTTTCATTGCATAACCTAAAGACCTACTGAGTTCCTGGAGCAAGTGGTCTAGAAAGGCTTTCACACTAGCAGTTACCAGTGGCTCTTCTGTAAGGAACTACTATGTACATTAGAAGATTTTTTCCCCCTAAATCTTAAAATATCATCCCTGAATTTCACAATCACTTGATGGAGACTATCAATGCAACTTTCAGCAACTAGTTTCAATTTTAACTTTTGAAAATTAATCTTTTGAAAATATGAAAATTGATGAGTATCATTCAGAAGCAAATACTATTTTCTGTCACTTTAGCCATTGTTATACTTTTTATTATTAAGGTTAATAGTGTTGTTTCCAAAGTATGGCACCTCAGCATCTTTCTCACTTTGTTTAGAGACAGCCCAGGCTGGCCTACAATTTCATATCTTTTTGCCCAGGCATCATAAGCACTGGGATTACATGCATGTGCTCTCACTCCAGGATTCCTGAACTTACTATACATTTTCTACCTCATTCTCTGCTCCATAACTGCTCAAAGCTGGACACAGAAAACAAAATTCCTTTTCAATGAAGCCAGTCAGAAGACCTAAAGCTCAGCTCCTTCTGACTTACCTGCCTTGAAAATAGAACAGGTGTCCTGCACTGTTCCTGTGGAACCAGTTTACTATCTTAGAAACCAGAAACAATTTTATCAAATAGTTCTTACTGAGTTTGTGTGTTTTCATTTTTTCATAACCTGTGTGTGCAATCGCTTATCTACATGGCTACCCACATCTTTCATAATACTTTTTTAAATCTTAACTATTAATTTATGAAAGTTCCCATTGTCACATAGAACTGGTAAATACATGTTTTATGTTTCTGTTTTATTAATCTGGCTTTCATTCCAGAGGTTACATTCATGATCCATGTGATACACAAGGGAAATGACTTAGATGTCTCAACCTTGTTGGCCAAAAAGTCTAAATTCTTGTATACAACTTTCTTCTACAGTATATCTAGTGGGCATGAGCTGATGATCCTTTTTTTAGTCAGAGCTGGGAAACTGTTTATCTAACTCATTTCTATAGTGGGTGTAATTAAAATCTGACATTTATGCTCGCACACATTGGTGTCTTAGAAATATGTAGTAGCATGGGAGGAAATGCATTTCTAATCATGCACGTCAATATTATAGATAAAGGATAAATACACGGGCATGCATTCTTTATATGTTTCTGCGTGTGAGTGTGTGTGTGTGCATGTGGATCCCTGTGGTTTATGTGTCTATGTGGCTCATGCAGAGGCCAGAAGGGGATGTTGGATGAACTGGTCTATTACGCTCTACCTATTCCTTTGAGACAGAGCCTCTCAATGGTAAAATGCTTGTCTGGCATTCATGGAGTCCTGGATTCAGTCCTCAATAGCACGCACACATACACAGAAAAATAATAAAAAAAAGAGGGACGGAGAGAGAAAGAGAAAGAAACAAAGAAAAAAGAGAAGAAGGAAGAAGAAAATGAAGAAAGAAGGAAAGGAGGAAGGGAAGAAGAGAGGGGGAAGAAAGAAGGAAGGGAAGGAGAGAGGAATATAGGAAAAGAAAAGGAAAAAAGAGAAGAAATTGCACAATGAAAAGAACAGTATTTGGCGAGTAGGATAAACAAGGTATAGCATTGGCATGTATGAAAGCATAATGAAATCATTATTCTGTACAGGTACTGTATGTGTTAATAAATGATAACAGTAAGTGATAATGGAAAAAAAACAGTGGTACAACAGTGTAAGAAACACAAGCCAAGAGCGATTTGGGGGCTGTCAGTGGAGTAGCAAGGTCTGGACCACAGAACCCGACCCAGTTGCCACAGCTGCCACAATGAAGGCTGTGGTGCCACACATCACCTGGGTCAGGTGGAGGAGACACTGGACTGATATTACTGGGTATTTCCATGGAAGATTCACATTAGGAACTGGAGCATAGAGTCCAATAGACTTTAAATCTGCATGTGTTTGAGGACGGAAGTGGGAAACACTGGTCCAAGAGCTTGATGGATAAGCAATGTGTCCTCAAGGGTAACAAGCCCGACTTCCACCTGGTCAGAGTGAGCAGAGAGCTTCTAGAACAGCTTTCTGGAGCAGCTGAGCAAGAGCTACATGCCATAACTCATCAGAGATGACAAGTTTGGTGCCTGCATGTAGGTGCATATTCATACAGTAACTAGAACCGTAGTCCCTGGCTCCTGGATCTGTTTGGTCCAAAGCAGCTGTCAAAGCTGGAGAAACAGAAGCAGAGAAAAGAAAGACCAGAGCCAAGGGACCTTCTGAGTCAAGTCAAGAAGAAAATGCATCTTGAAAAGACTGCAGCACAAGTGGCAGCCATGGGTGCAGAAGCAGGAGCTCAGCAAATTACCAGTGGGTGGAACTGGTTCCTGAAAACTTCACGATGCCAAGCCAACACACTGTTTTTGAGCCTCATATATGAAAAGAAAACCAAGGGCTAGAGAGATGGTTCAGCAGCTAAAAACACTGACTGTTCTTCCAGAGGTCCGCAGTTCAGTTCCAAGCAACCACATGGGGCTCACAACCATCTGTAATGAGATCTGGTGCCCTCTTCTGGTGTTCAGGTATACATACAAAATAAATAAATCTAAAAAAAAAGTCAAAAAACGAAACAAAACAGAAAAACTGTTCTGCCACAGGGGCCATGGTGTCTTCTTGGCCAGGGCTGCTGCAGAGGGCCATGCCTGGGTCTGTGACCCTACAGCAGCCAAGGTCTATGTTGATGTCTGTGGTTACTAATACCATCAATGACAGTATCCTTGTCAGGGGTCTGGACCACAACCTGAGGTCTTGTTTGCGTCCAAGGGCCTCACTACCATGGGGGCCCGGCCAATCCAAGTGGCCTGTGCAGACATACAGGGCCCAGGTTGCTGCCATGGGCCATGTCTGGGTCCCTGACCCAACAGCAGCCAGGGTCTGGGCTGATGTCCATGGCTCCTGATGCCACAGGGGGTCATAGGTCCTTATGTGTTGAAATCCAAGAGCCGTGCTGAGCCAGCCCTGTCCCTCACAAAGCCCAGGATAGTTGGCCCTACTTCTTACTGGACACTGTAGCAGGAGAGCCCCGCCCCCCAGTCACTGCCATGTGTGGGCTGATCCCAGCACTTGGCAAAAATGACCCCATGCCGCACCATAGAAGTTGGCTAGGAGAACTGGCTCTTCCCCCCAACTTAGGGGGTGGTCCCAATGGCCCAGACCCACCAACTCAGCTACCACCCAGACCCACATCATGAACCTTGGGTTGGCCCACCCTAACAGCTGTCCCATCTTGGACCTGCTGGAGTGTGTAAAGGGATTGGTTATGCAGAACGATAACCACAGAATCTGTGAATGGGACAACAACAGGATATCTGAGAGGAGTTTCAATGAGATCCCAGCCCGGTGATGATGCTGTACCATAAAACAGAGGCCTTGAACCAGACCAAAGACACATTTCAATGAACATTTTGCTGGTGGGGCTGATTGATCGAAAGAGGTATATATACTGCGTGACACACCGCAGCACCCAATGCCTTTAGGATGAATGAAGAGGGCTTGGAAAGATGGAGGAAAGGCAGATTTTTTTTTTTGGTTGTTTTGGTTTTAATTATTTGGGGGCGTGGCATACTGCATGGGTGAGGGGTGGATATGGAGGGACTGGGAAGTGAATGGAATTTGGGTACACGATGTGAAATTTCCAAAGAATCAATAAAGTATTATGTTTAAAATTAAAAAATAAAGAAAAAACAAAATCATAAATAAAACACTAGGAACCTGAATACCCCTGCAGTAAAACACCAAAGGACCATTTCATTTTCTATAATGCTTGTGTCTGATGTGATAGCAGGTTTTGTGCGATGGGTGGCACACACCTGTGCCTTCTCCACGGAGAGATGTCCATTGGTTTCCTTGCTTCCTACCATGTTTGGCTTGCTTGGGGAGAGGTTGGCCCAGCGTCATCTGTCCTCCAGCGTACTGTGCTGTTCCGTGTGTCGTGATCAGTCTCCAGCCTACTGTGCTGTGTTCCGTGTGTCTGTGATCAGTCTCCAGCCTACCGTGCTGTGTTCCGTGTGTCTATGATCAGTCTCCAGCCTACTGTGCTGTGTTCCGTGTGTCTGTGATCAGTCTCCAGCCTACTGTGCTGTGTTCCGTGTGTCCGTGATCAGTCTCCAGCCTACCGTGCTGTGTTCCGTGTGTCTATGATCAGTCTCCAGCCTACTGTGCTGTGTTCCGTGTGTCTATGATCAGTCTCCAGCATATCCTTGCTATCCATGTTGCTTCCTCCATCACTGAGTCACAAGGCAGGGATGGTGTTAGGCAACCAGTAACAGCATACTGTTTCAAACTTTTCATCTTGTAACCTTTCTCCTTTTTTTTCTAAAAATAATAATAAAACCATAAAAAGGAGTTATTTGAGGTAAATTATATCACTTAAAGTACATGTGCATGGAGAATGGTTTGCTGTAATCTGAAACTGAAGACTTTCTCCTGCTAATAGTTGCCTTCCTAATAACTTACTCATTTTCTTTTAAAATTATTTTTAAATAGTACACACCAAAAATATCAGTCTTGTGTTTTATCACCTATTTTAAAATGGCTTTCCACTAGAATTCTTTTGGGTGGTCATTTTTCTAGAGGCAGAAACTGTGACAGATGATCCAATTCCACGAAACCGAAGCCAGGCCACCATTCTCTATTCAATCCAAGGCACCATCCATCTGTACAGTGTTCTTATTGTGTGCTTCGTGTAGAGAAAGAAACTGATATGCCGTAAACACGCGCGGCAGTTATTTTCCATTTCTTCTTGTTTCTGTAGCAATCAAAGCAGGGAGAGAGTTAAACATTTATTTACTTGTCAAACTGGACAAAATTCTTCAAAAAGAAAAATGATATGCCTCCTTAAGCACTTCAGCAATTTTAGCTATCAAAAAGGACCAAAAAAAAAAAAAAAAAAAAAAATTGATTTCTGTTCAGCCACTTTATTTTTTTTTATTCAATGGGTAGAACTAGCTTTTTTCTTTTAGACATTTCTCTCTCTTTCAGATTTAAGGGGTTATTTTAGAATGATTTTGCAATGTTTCTTGGAAACCTAACATTCTCTAGGAGAGTGTCTATGCTGTCCCTGAAATATACAAGTGCTGCAAATGCTCCTAGGCAGTAACATAAACAGGGGATTCTGCTTAAGTCACCTCTAGTGAGGCAGTGCGCTGAGGTCTCCAGCGGCAAACAGGAAGAGCGTGCTAATGGGTGATTCAGTGTATAAGCTGAAACGGAAATATTATTTTTGTAATTTGAATATACTACATTGTATTTTTTTAAAATAATTATTTTGTGTGTGTGTTGGTGTGTTTATGTGTGTGTGGTGTATGTGTTGGTGTGTTTGTGTGTGTGTATTCTGGTGTGTATATGTATGCAAACATGCTGATGTGTGTGTGTGTGTGTGTGTGTGTGTGTGCATGCATGCGTGTGAGCTGGTGTGTGTGTACAATAGAATATATGTGGAGCTGAGAGGATAACTTTTCCATGCTGTTTTGATGGAGGGCAGCTTGTTTCTCTTCCTGTTTCTGCCCTGCTGTGCCCTACAAGCTAGCTAGCCCGCGATCTTCCCAGAGATTTTCTAGTCACTCTCTTGCATCTAGTTAAAGGAGTTCTGGAACTACAGATGTGTGGCATCACACCTGGATTGTTTTTTAATGTGGGTGAAAGGGATGGAACTCAACTCAATAAGTGTTCATAGCATCACGTTTCCCTGCTGAGCCATCTGGTCAGCCATTTATTTATTTTTATAAATTCTATGAAATATATAATATTTGCAAAAGTATCTCTAGATAAAACAAAGAACAAAGACATTTTATTTATTCTAAATTGTTTACTCCTGTGATACAAGGTATAAATAAACAAATACAATTTGAAAAAGAAATCCAGTATCTTTTGTTGCTAGCCATAGCACTTCATCTTTCCAAAGGTTTTGTCCAGCTCCATGAGATATTTTGGACTTAGAGAAAATGTTTTTCTCTGCAGATATTTTGCATTTGTAGATATTTTGGTTCTTTGTGTTTTGATAAAAGATATCACTATGTAGCCATAGTTAGACTTGAGTGTGCTGTGTAGACCAGGCTGGCCTTAAACTCACAGAGATCTTCCTATGTATGCTTCTCAAGTGCTGAGATTAAAGACCTGTTCCACCAAACCTGAGATTTGTGTGTATTTTTAACCTTCCATGTAATGAGGGTTTGTGTCATTATCAAACATCAGAACTTGTTAATAAGATCACTTCTTATAGGTTTTCTATGCCATCTACACACACATCTGTGCCAGGATAAGTTAAATTTTCATCACACCATCTTGACTGTTTTCTTTCTCTCTCTGGCCTGGTTACGTACAGAATTCAGGACCACACCTGTGGGACTGTATCACTTCTAGATCACCATGACTCAAAATACCATTTCCAAAATGACTTGAAATAGAATGGTCATTGCCTTTTTTTGATTTTGTAAAATTTCACATGAAAAACTGCATTATAGTGCTGAGGAAATAGTCAATAAAGTGATTTCTGTGCAAGCATGAGGACCTGACTTCAAGTTCAATACACAGAATAAACATTAAAATTGAAGCTGGGGGAGGCAGAGTGTGGGAGCCCATTTTCAGGTTCCTAGTGGCTTTACCCAGCAAGTCTGCATAGAAAGGATGATTGGACCACGGGCCTGAGTGCAGGTGTCTGAGATGGTCTGCACTTGGCTGGGCTGGGGGAGGTCTTTTGCTCCACCCTTTGGAGTTTCTAGAAATACCCTAGGGCAGAGAGAGTCAGGGCCCACTGGAATAGGTTCCAGGCCCTCTTGAGGCTACCTTGTATTTTCTATCTGTTTATCACCACACTCTAAATCCTTCTATCTAATATTTTCTGCTGCTCTCACTCAAGAAAACTCTGGAGAACTGTGGGGTTGGTGGGTAGCTGCCCTGCAGAAGAGGAGGCAAAGGATGAAGAAGAAAGAGAAGGAAGAGGTGAAGGAAAATGGGAAGCAGACAGACCTAGTAGGACACTTATAAATCCAGCACTAAAGAGGTAGAGAGATAGCACCCTGGGACTTTTTGGCCACCCAGACTAGTCAAGTGAGTGAGGAAAACTGTCTCTAATGGAGGTTATCCTCTGACTTCCACATTTGTGTGCACACAACTCACAAGCATGCCCACTTCTACACATGATAATTATAAACATACGCCCATTTTTCTTTTTCAGTGCCAAGGAAAGCAGGTTGTTAAAGTTTTTTACTTCAATAGTGGAAGTTTCTAAGTCAGGGGAGATCAACTATAGAAATACCAGCAAAAGTAAAGACAAAGATTATTTTCTCTAACATTTGACCTGAAAGTATTTGTCATTACTTGTATGAGATTATTCAAACAAAAGAAAGGGAATGAATGGAATTGAAAGAGTAACAGATACCTTGTGACCTTATAAAGTCTGAGCTAGTTGCTTTCTTCTTCTCTGTGAAATGTTCTCAGAATTCAGCCATACACAAGAGTATTTATAATAGAAACAACATGCAAAGTTCTTCTCTGTTATAACTCTCATTTTCAACTCTTACATTGAAAGTGTGAGCCTGAGGTTTATCATCTATGTCTCTGCCATTGTTTTCTAGCTCCCCCTTTTAACCTTACCAACATAATCATATTCTTCTGCAGTATAAATTAAGAGGACTCCAAAGTGATATGTGCTGTGGGCACTAGAGGGGAGAATGCTTTTGCTTATGCGTGGAATGAAAGAAATTTAAATAAGATTAATAGCTACCTACTCTGTGGATTTTCACCCCTTTGTCTTTGAAAGCGTTATAAATTTTGTGATTTATTTTATTCATTTTAACCAGAAAATATTAATAAACCATTTTTGTGTATAGTAAATAAGATAAAATTCCTACCCTCAGGGGCTCACACTTTAGTGGGGAAGACAGAATATCAAAGAGGCTTTACAATGCACTATACCAACTCCTACATATTACTGTGTAACATGTGGTAGACCCGGTAGAGACACAGAATCTCCAAATGAGTGCTACGGGAGGTGCTCTGAGACTTCTATTATATGTTCTGGAATCTTTCTGGTTATTGGCCCCATAAGCAGGACCCCAGAAGAAGTAATTCCTCTTCAGTCCCATAGTAATAGTTTAAACCATAGCTCATTCTCTATTTAGTAATACTATGGTGCCTAAAACTGTCCTTCAGCATGTAAACAGCTTTCTTTACGGAACCTTAAGCAGGCTCTGTGAGAGTCCACTTCACATATTCAAGAGAGACCAGACACCTTTCTTGTAGCTGTGTCTCTGTAGCTTCCATGAAGAGAAGAGGAAAAAGGTAACGAAGAAACAAGAAGGGGGGTGCAGAACATGCATTTTCATGACAGTAAATCTTTAGACCTTTTTTGAGGCCCTTTAAAATAGAAAGCAATTGTTACATTTGAAAGTAAAGCTCTGTGGCTTGTCATTTTGAATGTATAAGCAACATCAGTTTCTTTGTCTTAGGGAACAAATGGCTAGCCAGGCAGGCCCTGTCAATAGTAACAAGGGCCTGCAGACTCGGGGCTCTGTGTGTGTGTGTGTGTATATGTCCATGTATGTCTGTCTGTGTCTGTGTGTGTCTCTCTCTGTGCGTGTCTATGTGTATGCACTTTTATTTACTTAAAAATTAAAACTAATTTTTTCAGTGTGTCACACTGACTTTCAGTGTGCTATCAAATTTAGCTGTCACTAACTGCATGTGAATCTTTAAATTAAAATTAAATTAAATTAATTTAAAAATTCAATTCATTCATTACACTGGCCATGTTTCGAAAATTTTGTTATGATTTATTTTTTATTAGTTTGTGTGACTATGCACATGTCTGTGTATGTGTAAGGGTTGGGGGGTGATGTCCACAGAGGCCACAAGAAGGCACCTGATCTCTTTGGTCCGGAATTACTGACAGTTCTGAGCCTTCTGATTTGGTTGCTGGGAACTGAACTCCAGTCCTCTGTAAGTGCAGCAAGTGCTCTTAACTGCTGAATAATTTGTTTAGCCCTAGTATTTTCATCTTAATAGCTATATTCAGCAAGTGGATACTGTCTGTATTAACCAGTGCAAGTATAGAATGGTTCTAACATCAGAGAAAACTTGGCTGGAAAGTGGTTATTCCATGCACTAGGAAACTCACATCTCTTAAATTCTCTGACCGGACGTTTTACTATCATGCATTCATTCAGAACCTTATTTGTGTGATTTGCTTACATAGAGAAATCTCAATTCTCTACTTCTAATCTTAGCTTCAAATATACTCTTCCAGAGTTTTATATTTTCAATGGACTCCCTACCAGACAAGGCAGATAACACCAATTAAAAGATATTTCTAGTCTGGGCAGTGGTGACGCATGCCTTTAATCCTAGCACTTGGGAGGAGAGCCAGGAGTTCGAGGCCAGCCTGCTCTACAGAGCGAGATCCAAGACAGGCACCAACACTACACAAAGAAACCCTGTCTCGAAAAAAAAAACATATATATATATATATATATGGCTTGATAAATAACTTCTAAACAAACACGATTGTGTTATTCTTATTAAGAACAAAAATTAAAACAATAAAATTTTCCAGATAAAACAGGGTTGAACTCAGACAGACAGACAACTTGAACAGGATCTGCACAAGTCAAACCATATCACTTCCTAGCACAGAAAAGAAGTGGGCACAGAATCCCTCCCCCAACCAAACTAGAAGCTATTTGTAATTGATAGTTGCTGGGAAATGGAAAATAAAGTTTTCTTTAATGGTTTGACACTGGGTATATCAACCATACTCCAGGACAGGCCCCATGCGTAGAAACAGTGGGTGGACACAAACTGAACTCTGTGGGGACTTTTTTTGTTTGTTTTTGTTTCTTTGTTTCAGTTATAGGTGTTTGTTTGTTTGTTTCTTTTGATAAGAGATAAAGAATGTGAAGTTGCATGGGTTGGGGTGAGATCAGAAAGGAGTTAAGAGAAAGAAAAATATATGATCAAAATGAATTTTGGAACTTTTTAAAATTATTTTTTTAAAGAAAGAAAAGAAGCTGGGCAGTGGTTCAGGGCCAGTCTGGTCTTCAGAGGTCCAGGACAGCTAAGGCTTTTACACTGAGAAACCCTGTCTTGAAAACACCAACAACAAATAAGGGAAGAAAAGAAAGAAAAGAAAGGAAGAATGGAAGGAAGGAAGGAAGGAAGGAAGGAAGGAAGGAAGGAAGGAAGAAGAGAGAGAGAGAGAGAGAGAGAGAGAAAGAAAGAAAGAAAGAAAGAAAGAAAGAAAAGAAAAAGAGGGAAAGGAAAAGAAGAGAAAAGAAAAGAAAAGAAAAGAAAAGAAAGAAGAAATATAGTAACTTTTTGACTGTTTGATTATTTTCTAAGTATAGAATTTTTTAATTTTTCTGTTTCACAAGATGATACTAAAAGTCTCATGGGTCTGGGAGTAAGGTTTTCTTGGTAAAATATTTGAAGGACAAATAATGAGGACCTGAGTTCAACCCCCAGAACACACATAAAAAGTGAGGTGTGGTAGCAGGTATTTGTAATGCTAGTTCTGGGGCAGTAGACACAGGAAGATCCTAGGACTAGCCAGCCTGTGTAGCAGAATCAGTAAGATCTAGCTGCCAGAATCTCAGAAAGCATCCTGGATGGCTCCTGAGGAATGACAGCAGAAGTCAGTCTCTGGCTTCCCCATTTACAGAAGGGCGCACACACCTGAACACACATGTGTGCGTGCGCGCGCACACACACACACACACACACACACACACACACACACACACACACACA
>CABHPH010118529.1:0-15983 GCA_902168325.1 Peromyscus nudipes | reverse complement strand
ACACACACACACACACACACACACACACACACACACACACACACACAGACAACTTTCACAGGGTAAGGTTATACAGGACATTCATAACCAATTTATAGATTATCAATGTCTCTTTCAATTTCTTTCTTCATAATGTTCACAGTTTTGCCTTTCCATGCTAATTACAGGAATTCCTCTTTTTGAGGAACTTTATTTGGAAGGTGTAGACAGAACCAAACAGAAATAGTCAAGGGTCAAATAGTCAGAACTGCAGTAACCCTGTGCTGCCCTTTGCTGCTTTGTGCTTCTCCTGGCATCTCTTTTGCAGAAAATCTTAACTGTCAACCACCTAAAACCAGAGTGGGCATAACTGGACTTCTTTTTCTGAATTGTACACCTTTTGCTATAACTGGGCTTCTTTTTTCTGAATTATACAGCATTTGCTGTTTGAGAGTTTGGTCAGTGTGTCTTTCAGACACTTTCCAAATTCAGTGTACTCAAATTTATGAATAGATACCTGTGGCATGTATGTGTGTGCTTTTTAGTGCTAACGCATAAGCAGGGCTTTAAATGTCTTTCTTCACTGACTTGTGTATATCAATATTCTACAGTTTAAACTTTGGGACTCATCAAATTCTCACCTAACAAGGTGTTAAAGGTGTACTGGTGGATACATGGCCTAGCTCAAATTCACTCAGCCTTTACATGTGTTAGTTATTTGGGTTTTTTTTTTTTTTTTTTTGTTTTTTTTTTTTTTTTTTTTTAATTGAGAAGTGGAAAGGAATGATAGAATGTCATATTAAATGATCCCATTTTCTTCTTACAGAAAAGCAGGATGCTTTCATTTCCCTAGAAACAGCATCTAAGATCAAATTTTGCCAAGTCTTGTTCAATGGTAGACCAATCTTCATTAGTGTTATACTTTTTTGTACTAAAATTAATTGTAGTTATTAATGGGACTTACTGCCATATCTCTAAGCATGAGTACAGCATTCATTGATCAAATCTACCCTGCCTTTATTAAATATATAAGAGCAATGGAAGTTTAATCATTTATATGAATTAATTCCAAATAATATTCACAGTTATTCATTCCATAGAAAGAATCTTGGGTTCAACGTTTTTGTCCAAAGGATATATATATTGTATAACGCTCTACTTCTTTCTCATTTTCTTCATAAATATGTGTGTAACATTTAATTATTAAATGAAATTCTGCATATTTTTGTTAGATTTTCCCTCACTATGAAAAAACATATGAAATAACTTTATAAAGAGAAAAAGTTCATTTTGGTTCATGGTTTTGGTTTGTGGTCAGAAATTTTTGGGGCATTTATTCCTTTGATAGTTGTGTGAAATGGTAACGGTGGGTATGTAAGAAAGAGAAAACTGCCTCTTGATTAGAAAGCAAAGAGGAAGAAAAAGGGATAAAATCATCTTCAAGCACATTATCAAAGATTCCCGCGCCCCCACCGGCAGTTGTCATTTCTGAAAGATTTACCATCTCCTACCACCACCACCACCACCACCACAAGGACCAAGCCCCAACACAAGGGGACTTTGTGAGATATTCAGCAACCAAACAACAGCATACATGTTAAATACTTGGGCTTTAATCACTTACAGCCATTCAACTCAATTCAGCATTGTATTATTATTATTATTATTATTATTATTATTATTATTGTCATTGTTATTTTGATAGTCTTTAGAAAAGATATGTCTCCTTCTTACATGCTGCTGAGACTGGAATATCATTGTAATACATATGGCTAACTAACAGAGATAGTAATAGAATGGTGGCCATTGACAGATTTTAGTACTGTAATAAAAAATTAATCTTACATAGAAATTTTTGTATTGTTCTATTTGAAGTCTTAGGAAGTCTTAGTCTTCTCATCTCTTGAAGTAATAAATTGTTTAAGAAAGAAAGTAGTTCCTTTTGTCAGCCTCAATTTTCTTATCACCATTTGGCTTTGTAGATGCACATGCTAAGCTGTGATGTTTGAAACTGTGTTCAGAATAAGCTGTGTTTTAGCTTCATCTTGAACTTCTCAATGCCTTTCTTTCTCAGAACCTTATTCAAGTTGTGCACTTTGTGAGTTTTTCAGATGTCTATAGGAGACATTATCCTGTGATTGAATCTATAAGGACATTTTTCTTCATCATTTCAAGTGTGAATTCTACATTCAGGACCTCTGGTCAACAAATAATTATATTATCATTTATGATGAAAATCATTTAGTCAATCTGTCATTGAAGACTCAAGCTATTGATTTATACCACATGATTATGCATGGGTTAGATAACCTTCCTGATTTAGTAAGCTAATAAGTCAAAATTTCACCATGAATGAGTTAGTCACACAGAGAACTGTCTGTTGAAGTCACTCCTCAGAGATCTTTGCTTCATCAGCAACATTCCTGAAGAGGCCAGCCACACAAGAAGGAGATTTTTCTTGAGGAGTAGGGTGATACCCTGGAGAACCTACTTCTTGGTACACCTAAGCTCCTTTTAGTTATTTATCTTTCAATATTTAAGAAAATACTACATAAAGCTTTTCGTATTCATTCATCAAATATTGAATATAATTGATACTATTGAAGTCAGTTGGCTTGTGTAACAGAATATTATATACTGGCTGACATAAACAACAGAAATACATTTCTCACAGTACTGGAATATGAATTCAGGGTCCAGGTTCTTGAGTCCTGGGTTCTTGAAAAAAGTTTTTTCTATGTTGTCCATTGCCATCTCCTTGGTGTCAACTCAAAGAACAAAGGGAAAGCAGGCATGTTTTCATTTTTCTTTTCTGATTATTTATTATTTGTAATACTTGGAGGAGGAGTTGAATACAGAGCCTTGTGTATGCTGAGCAAGCTCTCTACCACTGAGCCCTGCTTCCAACCCAAGATGTAGCAGAGGTTGACCTCAAACTTGCAGTATTCATGATCTCCTGCCTCATTCCATTCAGCATTTGCCTACCAATGCACACCACCTGGGATGGCTATTTTTCTTATAATGTCAATAACCAGATTGAGAGAGTACAACCCTCATAAACTAATTACTTTCCAAATCCTCAATCTAAATAATTTAAATTTTAGGGTTTGAACTTAATTTACACAAACATTCAGTTTATCACAACTGATTTTCAGTTACTGCAATGAAGTGCCAACAAACCATGCCTTCATCTAACTACTCCACAGATGTGAAGAGTGAACAATATCTGTGCTTCTGGGATTTTAGTGTCCATCAATGCCTATGTTAGCTTGTGAACTAAGTTATGTAAGTATTATCTCAACTCTTAGCCTTGCATGATCTGGCTCATGGCTGCTTATGAGTGATTGCAGTCATGTACCATATACCAAGGTTTCCATCATTTATAGACTGTGTATAGGGTAGTAGCACCATAAGATTATAATGGAGCTGAAAAGTTACTATTCTCCAGAGACATCATAGTCACAGCAATAGCATAGAATAATGCAATACTCATGTTTATAGTGTTGCTGGTGTAAATGTGTCTGATACTCTTCTAGTCCTATAAAAGTATAAGTGTATATAGTTATATACTGTGTACAATACTTGATAAGCAACTGCTTTACTTGCTTATGTAGCAACTAGATCTTCAATCCTTATTTTAAAGTGTATTCATACTTGTGAAAAACAAAGTGTCCTTTAAAATGTATGCCACATTCTACTGGAAGTGGCCTCATACATTAAAACATTTACTGTAATTGCATCAAGAGAGCACCTGATGTATACCAAATAGGTCTGTTTAGGTACACTCAGTGTTGTTCACACAATGATGGCATCATTTAGTGATGCATTGATCAGACCCTGTTCCCATCATTAAATGTTTCGCAACTGCCCTAAAACCTGTACTTTAATCATACCTCCCAGTCAAAATAAAACAGTATTTTGATAGTTCAGTGACACATTTATTACAGTGGGTCTGCATCTAAGTCAGCAATTAGGATGTAAAGTCAGGATTTAAGGTGAAACATAAGTGATGAAGTTGCCCTTAGAACTTCATTTGGTTGTACATAAAGTGCTGTATAAATAAATTTGTGTATAGAATCCAAACAGCAAAACACATGGAGGACATACATATTTAAAGTAGAACCATGTATCACAGGATGCTTATACTGACATATTCTCAGATACAGATGGGTGGTAATTAGTTTGCACAGCCAATTAGGAGCACAGCTAATTAGTGTCCTCTAGTCAGGATGCTGCTTATGTTAGACATTTCAAGAATGGACAGGCAGAGGCACCAAGACACTTTTGTTCTTCCCTTATGTTTCTGTCTCTACAATTGCCTAGATGTAGAGAATTCTAAGAAAAATGAACAAAAAGGATGAGTCCTGTATATCTAGTGTTAGCTCTTTATTTATAGAGAGGGATAAATGTAGAGGTCATATCTTTTGTAATTCTATTTTATTACTTATGAAAATATAACATCTGAGTACAGTATTCACCAATTTACACTACCTCCAACTTGTCTCATGTCCCCCCTACTTCCTCTTGAATTTATGACCTCTCATTCTGTAATTTTTATTTTGGTACCTCTATATATGCATATACTTACACATGACATATATGATACTATATATGTATATATTTATTATTATTATCATTATTATTATTATTATTATTATTATGCTGAGTCCATTTAGTATTTCTCATATGTGTATGTGTTTGGAAGTGACCATGTGGCACTAGATAACCTATCAAGGGACTAATCACAGCAAAGTTGTTTTAATGTCAGTCTGATACAGTGAATGATCTTCACAACTTAAAGATTTACCGAGTTATGAATTGAAAATTTGCACTTTCCTACTAAATTTATGGAATAACTTCAAACCACAATAAGGTAGCATTGCATTTGGAAGGAAATTATTTAGGAAATGCTTATGTTTAGATGAGGAAATGAGAATTCTGCTCTTTATGGTAAAATTAATGCCCTAACGTAAAGAGGAGGGAGCTTCCACTGTCTCTCCAAGGGCATACACTTAGAAGATGCATGTTAATACAGTGTCACTACAAGAGGGAACTATCTGAAGGCCTGGCAGGAACTCTCACCGGAAACTGAATTTGCAGCCACCTTGGCTTCAGTCCTACCAGACTGCGAAATGTGTCTGTTTGAACTGCATAATCTATAGATAGCTTCACAGCAGCATGAACTAAGAAAACCTGCTGTCTGATCGAACTTTTTTAATACCAGGGAAATAATGCCTACCTGTATGTATATGAATTTAAATTTGGTACATGTTTCAAATGGTATTGGGAGACCATAAAGGAAAACTACATAATAAATATTCTAGGAAGATTATCAACCATATCTTTAAATCTATGTCTTCAAAGACACAAATGTCAGTTTCATGTAAGTTTACTACCTAATTACATGAAGTTAGCATTAAAATTATTTAAATACAAAGTGGGATGAAATTTTATAAGCTCAAAATAGAAACTAGTTCCCTAGATGACATATAAAGTTCTAAATCTTGAGGCGATTAGTTGATATATTGGGTTAAACTAAAATTAAGTACATGGCATGTTAAATCGTAAACATGAACAAAGTTACTCAAGCCAGTGACTGGAAGTCAATATTTATAACACATGTAAACAAGTTAGGAATAGTATTCAAATTTATAAAGAAGTTTTACAACACAATATAGCAACAGAAGGATTTAAGAAGGAAATTTCTAGAAAACACTCAACTGGATGAGCCAATCAATAAGTTTCCAAGATCCTTAGATTTCCTAGCAATGAGCAGAATCTACATGAGTAAATCAAGGAGATCATTTCCTCACCTGTCAGAATGGTTAAATATTTTAACTTCATAAAATAAAAAGTGTTAGCAAAGATATCTGACAAGCTGCTAACAACAATTTCCAGAGCAATTCTGGGGAATGTAGTTTGTAAAAGACTGCACATTTCCAACCTAGTTTTCTTCATCAGCCATGACTCAAGAATCATGCTAGTGTGTGAGCCAGGAAACAAACAAATTCAATTACAATATTTGTTGTAGTTTGAAAAGTAAAGCATGGGGTGATTGCTTATGAAAAGGACTTCTTTTTCATATGCTCTCATTTGATTATATTTGGTTTACTTATTCATGTCCACATGTCTTACACTATCCAATGTCCATGAAATATGACCAAAATACTATAAATTTTACTAGAAAACAATCAGTCTGTGTCAACCCAATATCTCAAAACAATGCCAATAGGCAGACTGTAGGGAAAGGACATAGGGTGTCTCTACAAAGTGAGATGATGTCTTAGACACTGGATGAGATGAAAGAAAACAAGAGGCTTTGGGACAGGAGGATCATGACTGGATTAGTGGCATTCTCAATTAAGGGGAGCAAGTAATATAGCCAGACTGAATTTATGGGAACTCAGCTCATCAACTTGAATAAATCACAAAATCAAGGCTAAGAAAACAGAAAATAAGTGTTACAGCATAAGAAATTACAGCTTCCATTAGACATTTATTCTCTGATTGGCAAATTATAAATGCCATATATATATATAATAAAGAATTAGGAGAAACAATGCTATGCACTATTTAGAGGGAAAATGCTTTGTTAAAGTATAAAAGAACACATGAGAGAGGCTACACAGATGGCTCAATGCTGTGGATATTGTTCTATATGCTGTGAATGTGTTGCTCTGATTGGTTGATAAATAAAAAGCTGATTGGCCAGTAGCCAGGCAGGAAGTATAGGTGGGATAAACAGACAAGGAGAATTCTGGGAAGAGGAAGGCTGAGTCAAGAGTCTCTAGCCAGACACAGAAGAAGCAAGATGTGAAGGCAGAACAGAGAAAAGGTACCAAGCCACATGGCTAAACATAAATAAGAATTATGGATTAATTTAGGTGTAAGAGCTAGTTAATAATAAGCTTGAGCTAATGGCCATACAGTTCATAAATAATATAAGCTTCTGTTTGTTTCCTTGGGTCCGAGTGGCTGTGGGACTGGTGGTTAAGAGGGCATTGTCCTAACCACCAGCAGGCCAGGACACAAGAAATCTTCTAGCTATAGCTCAATGGTTGAGTGTTTGCTACTCTTCTAGAGGACCTGAGTTTGGTTCCAAGCTCCAGTGTAGGATGACTCACAACTCCCTGTAACTCTAGCTCCAGGGAACTGGGAGCCTTCTTCTGATCTCCACAGGCATCTGTGCACATCTGTACACATTTGCACATTCATACACAGAGATGTACACACATACACATAAATAAATAAATAAATAAATGAATAAATAAATAAATGATAAATAAATAAATAAATAAATAGAAGAAATCCAAAATGGTACACATAATATTCATGAATATAAACACTGTGAGCAAGGTGATATGTGTGGAAGAGAAATATGATTAAAAAACAACAACAAAATAGTCTAATATAGCCAAGTAGAACTGTGTAATAGATACATGAACCCATATTTTTTCTACTTATATAACTGTTAGTATATTGGGAATGTTCTCAGTGTTTAGAACTTTGTTATATTGGGCTGGATTGATGGCTCAACAGTTTAGAGTACTTATTAACTTTCCATAAGACCAAAGTTCAGTTCTCAGCATCCACATCCAGTAGCTCACAATCTTTCATAACTACAGATCCATGGTATCTGAAGCCTTTGGCCTCCTCAGGCATTTGCCCTCACCTGCATATGGCCACTGCACATACATACACACACACACACACACATTCTCTCTCTCTGTCTCTCTCTGTCTCTCTCTGTCTCTCTCTCTCTCTCTCTTACAGTTTTAATGTAGCTCTTAAGAAAAATGAGACTCAAAACTTTCAAGAAAGTGAGTGAATAGACTTAGAATGTATAATATAAACTAAAGTCACAAAGTTCAGACAAGAAAAAATATCTTCAATCATGTGTAAATTCTTTACATATTGTGTGTGTGAACAAATGTACACATGGGTATAGAATAACACATAGAAAGGAGAATAAGGAAGGGTTAGTGTTATGTGATGAGGAAGGACTGAATATAGGTAATGTCCACTTGAGTCATGCAAAAGGTATAAAGATATTTTATTTTGTAATTTTTTAATATATAGTGGCAGATATGTACATGAATTATACATTCAATAGTGAAAGTGAAAAATCCAGTGTGAAGCTCCACAGCATTACAATGGCTACTCTAGCTGTACAGAAGTTCACTGAGATTTATTAATCTTGGGATCTAGACAATTTTAGTGGATGTTTTTAATTTCAATATCTTTGTAATAAAATTTTAAAATAAATAAAATAAATTTTAAAATTAACATTACAGGATTGGGGGCATGGCTCAATGTATAGTACTTGCCTAGCCTGCACAAGGTCTCACTTTCCTATACTAGCACCAGGAACAATATAGAAGTGAATAAATAAAGGGTGGATATATAGCTTCTTTGGTTAAGGGAACTGGCTACTTCTCAAGTGGACCTAGGTTCCGTTTCCAACACTTACATGGAAGTGCACAATGGTCTATAACTTGATCTATGGGATCTGATGTCCTCTTCTGATCTCTGTGGGTACTTACATGCAGGTGGTATACATACACACAAGCAAAACACCCATACACATAAAATAAAGTAAACCTTAAAAACTGTTTTAAAAAAAGAAATGAATAAATAATGACATAAGAATTTGCCATTGTCATATTTCCACATTAACTTAGCAGCTAACAAGAGCAACAGTAAGATAAACAACTCATCCTTCATAGTTCTAGTTATAATGATGGATCCTTCAAGAAATGTCATCTGGAATTCATATCAGTACATTCTAGAGTAGCTGCACATTGCTAAGTGCATTCATTGTATTGCACAACCCTGAATTGAATATAAGCTGTATTAATTCAAGTGGCTGATGTTGTCTACAAAAATCCTGAGTCAGCTTAGAGGACTGAGTTTACTTATGAATTCATTGCATAGTCAATGTTTTAGTGTTTGCTGTGCAGAAGAAAAGCCATTAAATAGTAGCATTAATATTCTTAGAGCTTCTAGTTGAACAAAAACATTCTTTAAACAAACTTTATCAAGCTAGGTGTTGATTTAAAAATAAGTCAACAGCAATGAGGGTATCTGCATTTTCTTATGCTTTTGAGGACAATTAAAGTTTCTGCACATGAATTTTCAAATCATATGCAGATAAAAGAAGCCAAAGGAGAAATAATTGCCCATAGCTTAATGGGCAACACATTTTCCTGTGACTGCATTTTCTGTGGTTAGATTTAGGTGGTTACTTTAGTATTTAGAATAATTCACACCTTTACTATCAAATAGTTTGTCATTCAAGCAACAATAAGTTGAGTGTCTGCACTGTGCCTATGATAATTGCAAGTGATGATGAACAGGAGACAAAATAAAAATAAATTAACTTTGCACATAGAATGCATATTTATAGAATGTGTATTTTCTAGAGGAGAGGGATTTCCTTTCCCATAATATAATATCTATCTATGAAAACTGCTAGCAATAGCAGAGAGAGTGCCCGAGCTGGCTTACCCTGGTAATCAGATTGGTGAATACCCTAACTGTCATCATAGAACCTTCATCCAATAACTGATGGAAGCAGATGTAGAGATCCACAACCAAGCACCAGGCAGATCTCTGGGAGTCCAGTCTAAGAGAGCAAGGGGGATCAAGATCATGATGGGGAAATCTACATAGACAAGTGAACCAAAGTTCGTAGGAACTTTAAACTGAAAACTGTGGAACCTGCATGGGACCGGGCTAGGCCCTCTGCATATGGAAGACAGTTGTGTAGCTTGGTTTGTTTGAGGAGCCCTGGCAGTGGGATCAGGAACTATCCCTGGTGCATGAGCTGGCTTTTTGGAGCACTTTACCTAAGGTGAGACACCTTGCTCAGCCTTGATGCAAGGGGGAAGGGCTTGGTCCTGCCTCAACTGAATGTACCAGGCTTTGCTGACTCCCCGTGGGAGGAGGCATTACCCATTTGGAGGAAGGGACAGGGGGTGAGCCAGGCTGGGGAGGCTCGGGGGAGCAGAAGGAGGGATGAGATGGGGATCTGTGGTTGGTATGTAAAATGAGTAAAAAAAAAACTTTAAACAAAAAAAAAAGAAAACAACATATCAGGAAATAAATGGTCATCTTTGTGGCTTTGTATGTAAAGAGGAAACCCTAGAATGTGTTCATTTTAATAAACTTATTGTGTCAAGAATTAGAGACATAATAAAGAGGGAGGATTTAGGTTTGATTGTACAGTTATTAGTTATCCTCAAAATAATAGTGCTCAATGGGAAGGAATTCATGCATGAGTCTATAAATCTAGCCAACTACCCATGACTGGAGAGACCATAGACCATAGGGAAGAATGTACAACTGCCATTCTCCTAAACCAGTATAATTTCTGACTGTATTCTAAGTACTTTTCCTTATTTCCACAGGTAAGTGTAATTCTCAATCATCAAAAGACCTCTTTATGTTTTCAGCAGGTGAAGGCTATAATAGAAATCCATTACCAGTCAAAACGCAGAAAGTGAGTAACTAGAATGCCCAGTCCAAAATGGTGTAACTACAGCACAACCCCTACACCTAATGAAGCTCAGAGAGCATCACAAAAGAGGGGCCAGGAAGAGTGTATGAGCTAAAGGACCAGAATGTCTGCTGATATATCATGTCTTTTAGATATTAAAGGAGGCTGCATCCATGAAATTTCAGCCCAGTGGTCTTTCCTAACAAGATATACATAATGACAATTCCAGTTGACATGCCCATGTAGATGGCAGGAATTTCACAAAGCCCCATCTCGAAATGAAGAGCCACATACAATAAATGGCTTTTGAGAAAGGGAGAACCAGTCTTCTCCAGGGAATAACCCCCTGCTTAGTCATCAAATCCCAAGTGGTCAGCCATAAACACATGTATGTAAGAGGAATGCTAAGTGGGCTCAGTAGATTTTACATGTGTGTGTAAATTAGTACTAATTATAAAAGAAGACATCATGATCTAGAGAGGGAGCAGGGTTATTGGAATAGGTGGAGAGAAAAGTTGCACTTGGAGAGGACCCAAGTTCAGTTCCCAGTACCCATGCTGGATAGCTCATGACTACCTGTGACTCTATTCCCAGAGGACACAATTTCTGCTTCTGACCTCCCAGGTGCCTTCACACATATGGTATATATTCACACAGACAGATACATATACTAAAAGTATAAAGCCTTTTATTAAAGAGAATTACAAAAAGAAAATATAAATGACCACTTAGGGTGTGAATGCAAAGATTTTAGGAAACTTTAGCTGTACAATGCCCTCAAGCATTTTGAGTGTAGATTTAAAAGCAAATTCTACTTTGTCCTGTTCAGACATTTTCCTTCTTCATGTCTACAGAGTTAACTATTTGTCTTCGATCTTTTTATTTTTTTCCTTCAAACAGTTAATATCTTCTTCATAAAAAAAATCTGAATAAAATTTAAAGCACTCTCATTTTAAGTCCTTTTTTTCTCGGGACTGACTCTAGGGTCAAATGGGTGCTTGGTACCTGCTGTAACCCAAAGCTACATCCTCAGAACCTTAAATGTACCCTTACTTTGTACTATGATCTTAAGTTGGTCATATATTGGTGTGTCTTCAAAGGTACAGCTTCTGCTCCAGGAGCTAATTTTATGTTGGGCCTTCAAATACAAGTGGGAGTTTGCCAGATAATGAAGTGTGAGGTGCGTAATTCAAGCAGCTATTAGCAAACTAATGATTCATATTAATCACTCAGAGCCCTCCATGATTCCATGTGCTATAACAGCTTCATGTATTTCATTCATCTATCCATTAATTTGTCCATTAATTTACACCATCAGGCTTCCAATATTCATAATTCTCTCCGCGTGGGCCATGTGCTCACAAAAAGGAGAGTGAGCAAGATAGGTGCTACGTTTGCTTTTGTCTTAAATGACAGCACCAATGGCTAGAAATGCATTCTATGTAAGTATTGCATTCCAAAGAATTGTAAAGCATTTGAGTTATTGTATTAAAAAACAGTTAAAAGGAAATTAGAAATATGTTCCAGTGGTTAAAAGCATTTGATGTTCTTGCAAATTACCCAGGTTTGCATTCTAGCATAGCATCCACACTGTAGTTCACAGCTATCTGTTATTCTGACTTTTGTGAGCACAAAAACACACATGTAGTGAACGTGCATGTAGGCAGGACAACAAAACTGTCATTCATATAAAATAAAAAAATAGAATTAATAGTATTTGGTTTTGAACAAAAGTACTTAGTCACATTTTTTTATTTTTTTATTTTTTTATTTTTTTATGTATTGTGTATGTGTGTGTGTATGTGTCTATGTGTCTGTATATGTGTATGCATATATGAATGCAGTGCTTTTGAAGACCAGAAGAGGACATGGAATCCCATGGAATGAAGTTATAGGTGGCTGGTACAGGGAACTGAACCCTGGTCTTCTGCAAGAATATCACGAGTTCTTAACCACTGAGTTTTCTGTCCAACATCACTTAGTCATGTTATAATGGGAACAAGATCATTTAGAGGTTCTACAATATACTGTATCTTAGTGGAGAGTTTAATTAGAAAAAGAAATAATAAAATCATTTTGTGAATTAATTTATCTATCTATCTGCTTCTACCTTACCAAAACAGCTCCATAAACTACAATTTTACTGAAAATATATCCTTTTCTCATAAAATATATTCTGATTATGGTTTCCCATCTCTACACTCCTCCCAGTTTCCCCCCTCCAGATCCACTCCCTTTCTGTCTCTCATTAGAAAAGAATAGGCTTCTAAGAGATAACAACCAAACGTGACAAAATAAATACAATAAGATAAAGCAAAAACTTTCACATCAAAGTTGGACACGGCAACCCAACAGGAGGAAAAGAGTCCCCAGAATAGTCCAAAGAGTCAGAGACCCACTTATTCTCATAGTCAGGAGTCCCATAAAAATGCTAAGCTAATAACTATAATATATACATAGAGGACCTGGTGAAGACCCATGTAGGCCCTATGCTTGCTGCTACAGTTTCTGTGAGTTCTTTGCTTAGTTGATTCAGAAGGCCATAGTCTCCTAGTGTCCTCCACCCTTTCTGATGCTTACAATGCTTTCAGAGATTTCTTTCTTTTTTTCTTTCTTTCTTTTTTTTTGGTTTTTTTTTGAGACAGGGTTTCTCTGTGTAGCTTTGTGCCTCTCCTGGAACTTGCTTTGTAGACCAGGCTGGCCTCAAACTCACAGAAATCTGCCTGCCTCTGCCTCCTGAGTGTCTGGATTAAAGGAGTGTGCCACCACCACCCAGCTGCTTCCAGCGTTTTCTAAAACAAAACTAATGAAAGAAATCATTGGTCACAAACTCAAGCATAGCATTTTCAATATAACTTGTGCATGCTCTCTCATCTTCAGAGCTACCACGAGTTAGAAGTAGGAAAAGCAAAACTGGCAATCCTAAGAAATAATAGTGTGGGTCATATTTTTACTTTTATCTATCTCTATGTCTATCTGTCTACCTGTCTGTCTGTCTCCCTGTCTATTTATTTGTTTGTTTGCTTGTTTGTTTATTTATTTATTGGTGGACATTCAGGTTCAATGTCAAACCAACTGTAGAGTGAGAGGATAACTTCCAAGTTTAGATCTTCTCCTTCCAAAACGTGCATCATAGTGCCTAAGCTCACTTCATCATGACTCATGGTGGCAAATTTCTTTGCCCAGTCACCCATTTTGCTGTTTCAGTATTTTATTAAATTATTTATTGCAATTTTTGAATTATAATGTAATTACATCATTTCATCTTTCCTTTCTTCCCTCCAAAAACATTAATATACCCCTTCTTCGCTCTCTGTTAAGTTCATGGTCTCTTTTTATCACTAATGGTTGTTACATAAATGAATTCCTAAATACATAAATGTAATCTACTCAGTCTAAATCATGTTACTTACATGTGTATGTTTCTTAGGGCCATTTGGTATTAGGTAACTAAGTGGTATTAGTCTTCCCTTGAAAAGACTCTTTCTCCTAGTCTCGTTGCTTGACAGAAGAAAGAAGGAGAGTGAAATAAGAGTAAGGATGTCTGAAAAAGTCAAAAGGAGTCATAATATTAACTATCTACCTAACAGATCTATAATACACACGAATCTGTGTATAAATATACAGAGGCATACATATTTTGTCAATCAGTGTCACACACCATACTTAATAGCATTGTTTGGTTTTTAATCCAATGGCACAATTAATAAATGTCCGTCTGGTGAAATCTCTGTCATCATCTTTGAAAACTTTGGTGTGTGCTGTTATGCAAGTCTCTGAGTTCACAAGTAAATACAGAGTAAGTGCTGTATTCCCTTTGTTTATAATGCCCATTACCAGCTGAGAGTTTGCATCTACTCTTCATAGAGACATGTTGGGCCATGAGCCAAGACTACATAGCATGACTACAATGTTCTAATCTTCCAGCTCTGTTCTCTGCTGTTCAAATATATCATCTCAAAGACATTTGCCTCTTGGCCCTGTCATTTCTTCTTTCACTGTCTGCTTCGTTCTCTATAATGAAGGGAAACATTTTACCATACAGAACTTTACTGCTGGTCCCTTCACATTAAAAATCAAATAATGCAAAATTCTAGTGGCCAGAAAAGGATCAGAAATGGCTACTAGGTGGGGTGTGTGGGACTGACTGACAGAAAAAAAAAACAAAATGGAAGTCTCTGTGATTTGATGGAGTTCTGTGCCAGAGTAGGGATGGAAGCTTGGTATCCTTGAAATGAGCTCACACATGAGTATATTCATTTACTCCTCCTTCTCACATCCATTCCATATGCCTACTCCCTCCCACATTCATAATTATCATTTTTTATAACTCAACAAGTTCACTTTGTGTTGTTCATACATTCCTCAACATGGAGCTGAACTCTGGAGCACGGTTGACCTACCAGGGTTCATCCTCTTAAAGAAAACTGACGCTCCCAACCCCCCAAACTGCCAACTGCTCACAGCTCCTCAGCCAGGTGTGGGGACAAGTGAGCCCATCCCCCATGCATGTTAGACTGTGGAATGGTTTTTGTACATGTGAACTCCTACGTTATTGAGTTCCTGAGTGCAACTGTTCTTCCATGTGCAGATGAAACTCTTTTGCTCATGTCAGGTTCTCATTTCATCTGCCCAATACATTTTCTCTTTTAGTTTATGTGTGCTATTGTCAGTGTTTTACTATACATTTCTATAATAATAAGCATTATTATTATTATTATTATTATTTCATATATAGGCTACATTTACCCTCAACCTCATACTTATATATTGAATCTATGAAAGAATATCTTCTCATAATGATTTCATTAAAACACACACACAGCCAGGCGTTGGTGGCGCACGCCTTTAATCCCAGCACTCGGGAGGCAGAGGCAGGCGGATCTTTGTGAGTTCGAGGCCAGCCTGGGCTACCAAGTGAGCTCCAGGAAAGGTGCAAAGCTACACAGAGAAACCCTGTCTCAGAAAAAAAAAAAAAAAACACACACACACACACCAAATTCTATGAGTTCTCACCACAAACATGCTTTTAATGATGTTGCACACACTGTTGACAATTAAATTAACTCAATAATTTTTGTAGGCAGGGAGTGTGATAGCTATACAGTTTAGGTGACTTCATTTGGGGGAAACAATGAGTTTACCATTTTTCCAATTCAAAACCCATTCTGGTATTTTTCTTCTTGGCACTCTCGGATTCCTACAAATCCTGCAAATCTCCTGATAATTGTGTGGTCTTGATTCTTTCCCATAGCATCTCAGGTCTGTCCCCTTCCCCATTATCATTGTCTAACTCTTTATTTTTCTTCCCAGGAGTCTCAAAAACTAACATTATGACAAGTTCAGATTCTGAGCACAGAAGCAAGAGAGAAGAGAATCTTGATTGACTAATCTAAATTAACTACATATTAAATTTCTATGAAACATGAAGTAAATGTAGGAAATGAGGAGCAAAAAGATATAAAAAATATGTAATTTATGATGAGAGAATCTTCTACATAATACT
>CABHPH010118526.1:0-16242 GCA_902168325.1 Peromyscus nudipes | reverse complement strand
GAAGATTCCATGATAGATGAGGACATCATGGGAATAGGAAGAGGCAGGGTGCTGGGGAGGCTCTCAGGAATCCACAAGGATGACTCCACCTTGGTCTGCTGGCAGTGGTACAGAGGGTGCCTGGACCGGTCTACTCTGATGACCAGTTTAGCAAATAACCTAGCTGTCATCATGGAGCCTTTGTCCAGTGACTGATGGAGGCAGATGCAGAGAGATCCACGGCCAGGCACCAGGCTGAGCTCCGGGAATCCAATTGATGAGAGAGAGGAGAGATACTGCAGGTGAGGGACATCGAGATCATGATGGGAGGACGTGCAGAGATGACGGGCCACACTAGTGGAAGCCCATGAACTGTGGACTGGTGGCTGTGGAGCCCCCATGGGACTGGACTAGGCCCTCTGGACACGGAAGATGGTTGTTTGTCTGGAACTGTTTGGGGGGCACCCAGGCAGGGGGATCGGGATCTGTCCCTGGTGCATGGGCAGGCTTCTGGAATCCGGTGCCTGTGGTCTGACACCTTGCACAGCCTTGGTGCAGTGGGAAGGGGCTTGGACCTGCCTAGGCTCAGTGAGCTGGGCTCTGCTGACTCCCCTGGGAGACCTCGATTTGGGGGATGTGGGGATGCGGGGTGGCTTGGGAAAGAGGGCTGGGGGGTGGAATGAGGGAGGAGGGGGGGTCTGTGGATAGCATGAGGAGTAGAAAATTTCTTAATAAAGAAAAATAAAATAAAGAAAAGCAGTCACTTTTGAAAAAGCAAAAACAAAACAAAACAAAACAAAAAGAGTATATGTCCAAATACAACAGATTAAATTTAATTCTTACTAAACTGAGACTTGACAGAGAAGTCAAGAATAAAAGGAGATTAAGTCTGAACACTAACTAGCTATAGTGAGACCTCTAACTGTATGGAGAACTCTTAAATTTTTTTATTTGAATAAAAATATGGCCGTCTACAAAAATAAAAAGCAAAAAGTATGAAGTCTATTCTTTGGCATTATAACAATAACAACATAAATATTTATATCCTGGTTTAATGACAGAGATCCCTTCTCATTTAAAATACAGAAGATAAGCTATTAACAAGTCAACACCTGGGCTACTTTTCTTGTGTTTTCCAAACACATTAGTGGATAGTAATCGCTTTTTGAACAAAAACAAGGCACTGTCACCTGCCATATGAGTCCTATCTCTGCTTTACTTAGGCAGCAACTCAAAAGACTATTGTCACTGCCAGTATGAAGGCTTCAGCCAATTGAGGGAAAAGCTCTAAATGCAATCACTTGAAACACAGCACAGAGTTGGCAACATTCAAAAGACAGCTTATCACACCCTGGGAATGACTGAGCCGCATTCTGATGAGGTGCTCACTGTGTTTACTAACAACAGAAATGCCTTGTAAAGGCAACTGGACTCCAGACCTTGGTGTCCTTCTGGACTGGAGACTAGAAGAGCAGCTAACAGAAACCATGTTCCATCTTGGGGGTTTAGAATGAGGTGGACAAGACAGTGTCAAAAGAAAAAGGCCAAGGAGGTTTGTCCAACCATGACACTACATAGAAGGCTCCCTGTGGTCATTCTGAATTTCTGAAATAAAGTTGCTAATCCTATAGATACTTAGAAAGATATACACCATATCTCTGCCTACCACTGCCTAGAGGCTGCTAGTCTATGGGCTACTTATAAATGGGTATTGCCAGGCTGCTGAGATGGCACAGTGGGTAAAGGCATGCACCACTAAGCCTGATGACTCGAGTTTTATTTCCAGGACTCATATGGTAGAAGAGGAGGCTGACTTCTGTAAGTTGTCCTCTGATCTCCACACTCATGTCACGGCCCAAGTGAGCTGTGGCACACTCATGATGATGGTGTGTGTATTTGTGTATATACTAGACAATAATGAAATAAATAAGTGAACAAATGCAGTAAAATCTTTAAAAGGATGCTGCCGACAGTCTGGTATAGCTTGTAAGATCCTCTATGTTCACAGACAGAAATTTAGAGGTGGTTTTGGTTGTTTGTTTGTTTGTTTAAGTTAGTACTTTCTCCTAATTTGATCCTTCCAGCCCCAAGGATTCCAAAGACCCTAAACCCTAAAGCAGCTTCTCTCATTGGCAGGACAAAAAAATAAAAATAAAAATAAAAATAAAAATAAAAATAAAAATAAAAATAAAAAGAGGAACAGGTACCTGGGAGGACAAGGGTCATTTTTCATTAAATGGAGTCAGATTCCAACCTTCCCTTTTTCATAGAAAGTCACACTTTCTTCCTTTATTATCTGTTATATCTCTGTGCAGTGAGCAGCCACAGGAAAGGACCCAAAGGTCACTGACTTCTTTGCAATCACTGGAAAAGGTGACTAGAGTAAGCAGGCATACCGTCAGAATTTCAGTGTGGACTGTTAATTGGAAAGCTGAAGTTCCTTCTGCTTTGTGGGAGGGAATTTTATAGCTGCTTCCATGATTAATACACTTGGAGAATTGGCAATGAGATGTGTCATGATGGATTTAAGTCATTTATAATTTTTGTGCTGAATTATCTCTCTCTCTCTCTCTTTTTTTTTTTTTTGGTTTCTTTTTTTTCGAGACAGGGTTTCTCTGTGTAGTTTTGGAGCCTGTCCTGGAACTCACTCTGTAGATCAGGCTGGCCTCAAACTCACAGAGATCTGCCTGGCTCTGCCTCCCGCGTGCTGGGATTAAAGGCGTGCACCACCACCACCACCACCACCACCACCACCACCACCACCACCACCATCACCACCGCCCGGCATTGTTTATCTTGAAAGCATAAAGAGCTGAGTTTAATCTTGTAATCCTAGTGCTAGGGAGATTCCTGCCAGCCTAATCTGCTAGCAGAGTATCAGTCAAGTCACAGATACTACTCTCCCACCCACCAAAGTAGATAGCACCAGAGGAATATCTGAGGTTGGTTGTGTTCTACTTACACACACACACACACACACACACACACAGACACACACACAGACACACACACACACAAACACACACACACAAACACACACACACATACAATTTTAACTAGAAATTCTAAGCACACTATAAGAGAAGAAAATAAAAATATGTTACTGGGCAGTGGTAGTGCACGCCTTTAATCTCAGCACTCAGGAGGCAGAGGCAGGTTGATCTCTGTGAGTTTGAGGCCAGCCTGGTCTACAGAGTGAGTTCCAGAACAACCAGAGTTACACAGAGAAACCCTGTCTCAAAAAAAATCTAAATAAATGAATAGACAAATAAATAAATAAATAAATAAGTTGAGAAAGGAAATGATAACAAACTCAGGCAAGAATTCTGTGGCATAGAGCAGAGGATAACTTAGCACAGCACTGTGCTCCAATGCTATACAAAATGCTGATAAAATAGCATTTAGCCTACTAAAACACAGACTATAGCAGAAAACCCCCATAAAGTGCACACTACTCCAATATGCAGAGTACCAGGAACGCCAGCCATCACTTTCATCTTAGACTGTAGAAAGCATCTGCTTTCCCAGCTGTCTCAGCTTCCACTGTGAGAACGGGTTGAGAAGCTGGACATGGCCAGAAGCTGGACATGGCCTCATGTGCCAACTCCAACTGCCGCCACCGCTGCACTGACATGGCACAAGTCACTCACTTCCCCTGAGACAGAGAGCTAATGTTACAACCAGTGCGGTAAACGGTGCCACAGCTGGGACAAATTCTGTAAGATGGTGCTCAAGAGATGAGCACCTTTTCTGTTTACCAGGGGAAGGGCAGCGGATATCCGCACAAGAATAAAGAGCTACCAAGCAAAATGCACAAACCTTAACGAACAGAGATCAGAAAGTGGAAGGAGGAAGAAAAAGCACATAGAAAATAGGGCGAGCAGGGCATGTCTGGTACTGCGGGAAGCAGGTTTTGGTTTGTCACTGCTTTGAAATTTATAGGAAAATTGTAACTATATAACGTGATAATTGTATTTCTCGTGAAATTTCTAATTAAGCTGAAAATATGGAGCCCTGTCAGCATAACTTACTTTAGAATCTGGGCAAGAACCTTCTTCCCCTCCATGGCCACTATTTTCCACTCTTTACAGCATGCTGCTCAACCTGGAGACACTTAACTATCAAAAAGCTACAAAGTCTTAGCTGGCTTATCTCAAACCCACTTGACAGTATTTCCACCTTCATCTCAAGTATAAGATAACAGCAGGGATGAAATTCCAAAGCTAGTTCTCTCCAAATGCTTTGTTCCTTCTCAGTGATATAATTCCTTCTTTGTTATCTCAGCAACTAGTACAATACAAATGCTTAATTGAACAAATGAATGATTTTAATCATCTATAAGTAGTGTACTTAACAAGGACTCCACAGTCTGATGTAGGAAATTATCATTTGGTTATAACTGAGTCTACCATCAGCATAACAATCTCAGAGTTACATGTAAATTTTGAGGTTTGTGAATGTCACCAGTTTTCCAATTTTTAAGATGTGAAACAGTCAATACTACTTAGGTTCTGCCTTTATACCTTTACCGGTTGTAGATAACAGTTCAACACCTTGAATACTTAGGAAAGTGTATATAGTATTTACAAAGCTACCTAGATATCGCTAGCCTTCTCATCACTCACACACTACTTCAGAAAATAGGAATCCTGCCTCAAATCCATCAAGCATTTCATGAACACATGCTACCTACATATGCCCATAGCACATAGCAGGAAGAGAAACACTATTCTTGTTTCTGTCGATTTTGTCACGTCACTGTATACTTCCTAGGGAGATGGACACAATTTCCTGGAAAAAAATTCAGAATGGTAAACATTATAGAAAATATAGTTTAATTACTAAATAGTATCAGATGCTACGATTAATTTTTACATGAAGCACAGAACCAGAACATGACTCTGCACATGTTTTTGCTAAAACATTATCTGCATTCAGAATTTTGTGAGTTTCACATTGGGTTTTAACTTGAAGTTTATAATGAAATTCACTTAGAAGAATCTTACTTTGAATATTTCTATATATCATAACATAAAATATAAAAATAAATGAAGCATTTCCTTTAAAACTTATTTCCTATTCCTTTTATTACTATTTGTGATCATTATATCATCATAATAAAACATACTGTACTTTGTTCAGTTCCAGAAAATTTTCATGAATTATAATGACCCAATTTATACTTAATAGTCCTCTGAACTCTTTAATAGCGTCTGCCTACTAGAGTTTTATCAAGACTCACCTATGTGAGGAAAATGAAAGATACAGCTAAGGCTCAGAAAAGTCTAAGCATTTCTGTAGAGTGTCCTTCCTCCCCATACTATCACATCAGCAGGACTGAGGAATAGTAACAAGAACTAGAGCTAAAAGAACTGCCCCTTAAAGGAGTCTCTAAGAACTTCTGCATCTGAGTCCACAGCTGAGTCCATAGTGAACATTAAACATAGCTTGACTTCCAGTCAAATAAACAAAAAACCTGAATCTAAAAGCCCATTTCCTTCAATTTCTCTTTATCCAGCTGCATGACACCTGGTTTTCAGCAAAATCCCGTGCTATTAAAACAACACAGTCTGAGAGACAAAGAAACCATCAGAACCAAACTCAGACGTGGCAGAGATTTTTGGAAAAATCAGTTTAGAAATTTAAAAATAACTATGATTGATATCTTAAGAACTTTAATGGAAAAATGGACAACATGCAGAAGCAGATGAGTAGCATAGATGGAGATAAAAACTGAAAAAAATGAAAATGAAATGTTAGCAAACAAAAGCATTATAACTGAAATGGCAGAGACTCTGAATGCCCTCATCAGATCAGATAGGATTAGATGTGACCCAGTAAAAAATCAGTAAGCTTAAGATATGACAATCTACTTACAAAACTGAATGGAAAGAATGAAAAGAAAGCAACAGGATTTCAAGAAATAAGTGAGGCATGGTAGCACATGCCCATGACCCCAGCATTTGGGAGCTTGACAGGAAGACTATGAACTTAAGGCCAGTGTGACCTGTTCAAGAACTATGGAACAATTACAAAAAGTGAATTACATGTAGTAGAAATACAAATGAAGAGAAAAGAGGAGAACATTTGAAATTATAATCCTGAAGATTTTCTAAAATTAATGACTGACACCAAACTATAAACCTGTAAAGATCTGAAACCTCCATGCAGTATACATTTAAAAAATAAAAATAACATAGCTAGGTCTGGTGATAAATGCTGTAACTCTAACACTTTGGTTGACTGGTTCTTTAATTCTTTCTTTCCTAGTTAGAGCTCCTACCAGAAAGCACAACAATTATGTTGAAATGAGAGACAGGACTTCTCCCTGGCCACTTTGGGCTTCTCACACCAGGATAAGAAAAGTTACAGTGTTACCACACTTGATTCAGACTACCAGTAGAAACTGTATGACTATTCTACAATGGAGGTAAGGAAGGGTCTATCTGGACAGTACAAAAGATCCCGTAGGGTGTCTCTTAGTATTATCATGCCCTACAATTAAAGTCAATGAGAAACTACAACTTAATCCAGGCAGGATGATAAGTGTCTCAGAACCTTCTATAATGAACACATGGGTCATTTCCCCAAGCATATAACTAAGACTCTATGGAGGTACTTCCTGAAGGTGGAGGGAACATAGAATGGTGTATAGAAGGTAGTTATAAGTACCAGTTATGGTCATGTGATGCATTATAGAAATGAGGACTATAATTATTATGTTTGTTATTTCACTAAGAATGTCTGGCATACAAATGGATGGATGGATGGATGGATGGATGGATGGATGGATGGATGGATGGATGGACAGATGGACGGAGAGAGCAGATATCCTTGATTCCTTTTCAGTTTCATTCACCATATAACATAGATTAATATCAATATTAAATGCTGTTCAATCTAAGTTAGCATATTTAAAAGATTAAGTATTCCTCAAAGGATTTTTGTCATCCATTCCTGGGGAAAAAATTAGAGCATTTCTGGTTATATGAAGGATAGTCATGACATGTAAGACGGAATTATGACTTTATTCTTGTCTTTATTTAGAAATTAAGCATGGCATAAAGAGATACCATTGTGAGTCAACTTCATGAAGGATGGGCTTGTCCTGGTTGTCAACTTGACTGGATTAAAAGAGTTCTAGGACTGGTGAAAGACATCTTTGCATAAGTAGGGGTATTCCCTGAGAGGAATGACATGATGGACAGTGACTGGGGGTGGGACTGAGGGAAAAAGATTTTCCCTGAATGTGAGCAAACATTTCAATAGGCTGGCAGGCCAGATCAGCATGCACAAGCTGCTGTTATCAAACCTAGTTTTATGGGTCTTTTAATGATTTTTCCAGGGAGTTTCCAAACCTTCACCCTAGATTGGGGTTGCTGAAATATCCAGCTTCCTAAATTAAGCAGTTCACAAGTTCACTACCTCTTAAAAGTACAAGCTACCATCATTAGATCACCCAGCTCCTATCACAGAAGCCAATCTAAGAAATCCCATTGTATTACTCTCTCTCCTCACTCACTATTGAATCTACTCCTTTAGAGAGCCCTCATTAATACAGGCCCCACAATAGGGTTACTGATTTTGTAAGAGGAAAAGACATCAGCACTCCCATTCTCCATAAGTAAACAAGGTAATGAGAAAGCAAGAAAGCGACACCAAGCTGGGAAAAGGATCATCATCAAGAAAAAAAAAAACAAAAAAACAAAAAAACTGCTGGCATCTTAATTTTAGACCTTCCAGCTTCTAGAATTGTCTCTTGGTTATATCGCCCAGTTTGTAGTATTTTGTTATAGTACTTCATATAGACAAAGACAACCACTTTGGAAGAGAGTCTGGTAGCTTCTTAACAAAGCTCAATATAGTCTTACCATACGCAATCTTATTTCTGAGTACCTACCTACCCAAATGAGGTAAAAATGATGCCTACGTAAATTCTGCACACAAATATTTATACTTGCTTTAGTCAGAACTGTGAAAAATTGGAAGCAACTAAACTGTTCTTCAATAGATAACTGGATAAACAAGTAGAATACAATATAATGCAACTTAGAAATAAAAAGAAACTGTCAAGTCAAAGAAATGTACAGGAACTCTCAAACAAAAAGGTGAGTAGGCACAAAGGAGCATGTAATATATAGACCAACTATATGGCATTCTAGGAAAAGGAAAATTATGGAGATTATAAAACAAACTGGTGGTTGTTCTAGCTTCCTCTGTTGCAGTAATAAAGCACTTCAAAAAAAAAAAGTTTAGGAGAGGAAAGAGTTTACTTCACCTCACAGGTTACAGTCTATCACTGAGAGAAGTTAGGACAGGAAGTGAAGGCAGGAACCATAGGGTGATGCTGCTTGCTACCACCATCTCTGGCTTGTTCAAGCTCATGCTTAGTTAGCTTTTATTTATATAACCCAATCACCTGCATAGGGATAGTGCCACCCACATCAATCAATATGGCTGAGCCATCCCACATCAATAAATAATCAAGATAGTCCCTCACAGACATGGCCACAGGCCAATCTGATCTAGAAATTCCTCAGTTGAGATTCTCTCCTCAGGTGACTCTAAGCTGGGTCACGTTGACAGCTGAAGCTAAGTAGGACAGTGGCTGACAAGACTTGAGAGGAAGAGAAGGATGAAGGTAGAAGGCATGGTACTTTTAGGGCAGTGAATGGTCTCTTCAAAATTATGTATAGTGGAAGCATGTGATCTGATCATACAGTTGACAAAAGCAAGAACTACACATCAGAAACCACGAATCCTAATATAAATATGTTTCAGCTCTCTGATATTTGACAGGGTTTCTCTGTGCAGTCCTGGCTCTTATGGAACTCTGTAGACCATGTTGGGCTTGAACTCAAGAGATCTACCAGCCTCTCCTCCCAAGTGCTGGGATTAAAGGCACAGGCCACCATGCCCAGCCGGTTCTCTGATCTCAACAAATGTACTACAGCAATGCAAACACTTACAGCAGGGAAAAGTTGGCTGTGCAAGATACCCAGGGTATGTGTGTGTGTGTGTGTGTGTATGTGTGTGTGTGTGTGTGTGTGTAATCTTTACTTTCTGTTCAGTTTTTATAGATGGCTACTCTAAGAAATAACGTCTACTAATTTAAAATGACTAAAAGGAATACATATATATTTAGTATTTTTATTGTTTTATTTTGTATTTTCTGTACTTTCTGGGTTTTTGGCAATAAACATCTATTGCTTTTTATTTTACGTTTGTATTTAAAAGCAGTATGGTCAAATAGAATGAATAAATTTGGTATGGCCAGGGCCACAGTATGGTCTGGAAGGCATTAAAGCCAGGAGATTTTGGTCTCTCACACTTGTTTTAAATAATTCATTCTGGGTTTGGTAAAGAGAAGTGCTGAGCCAGATTTCAGGTGAAATGTGTAATTTTCACTAGTAACTCACAGGCAAGGAAAACTAAGATAGGAGATTTAACAATGATCCGCAGCACAAAGAAATTCCTTACTTTTATACTCTCTTTCACGACAAATAAATACATAAAATTGCCCTTACATAACATTATTTTTAATAACTGATTAACTTCCAAGATTCAAAATAAATAAAATTGATAATCGTTCCCCTTACTTATATTTGATTATATTTTCAGTCAGCAAAAATCAAGCATTATTCAGATTGTCCTTAACAAAACAAAAATAAAATCAACTGGATTTGATGTAAAAATATCTCACAAGTTAATAGGCCCAACCCAGCTCCATTATAATAATGTGTTTGTTGTTATTTCCGTATTACATTCATATTGAGCCTATTTTTATTTTTTATTTTATTTTATTTTATTTTATTTTGGTTTTTCGAGACAGGGTTTCTCTGTGTAGCTTTGCGCCTTTTCCTGGAACTCACTTGGTAGCCCAGGCTGGCCTCGAACTGACAGAGATCCGCCTGGCTCTGCCTCCCGAGTGCTGGGATTAAAGGTGTGCACCACCAACACCCGGCCGAGCCTATTTTTAAAAGATAGATCAAGAACAGGTATCAGACTAGAGTTTGAATTTCACAAGTGAACTTTGTTTTAAACAAGAATGTATTTGAAATGAAGAAAACGAGACACCAAGTGTCAGGTCCCCAGGAATCCTGGGACAAGGCCCACATGGCACCTGTGGCTCCTGCAAGCACTTTTCCACCCCACCCTAAACCACTCAGTCCAGAGGCTGGGCGTCACTTCCTTTCCCACAGCTGCTCTTTACTGTACAAACCTGGCATTTCAGCCATGCACCCTCCTGGTCCTCAGCTCCTCTCCTGGTTACTTGCTCCCTTCTCTCTTCACTTCCTCTCTCCCGCTTCCCCTCCTCTCATGGCTGGGGTCAGTCTGAACCCTTCCAGATGCCTCTGCCACACTCTCCCTCTTATCTACAATAAAACTCTTTTCCTCAGCCATACCTAGGAGTGGTCATGTCCTCCTTTTCATTCAAGGACAAACAGCATTTAACAGCTTGAGATGCTAAATAAAGCCATTTGCCCAAAGTGGGCAAGATTACTGGTTTACAGCTGCTTAGCACCTTTAACAGAACCTCAAAGGCTCTATTTTCTAGGTGTTTTTGTCCACATAGCAGTCTGTGGCCTCTGCTCACCAGTTTGGTATCCTGGTGTTAAGTAATGATGGCATAGAAAAGAACCAGACAAAATAAGGAAAAATAACTTTTTGAATATTTATTCAGTTTAAATTATATACAATTGTATCACTTTTAATTAATTTGGGAGAGATCTGACTATATTGTTCTCAGTGTTCTACGTAATGACACCAGAGAAAAAGCAAATTCTTCCACTTGGTATTGACAGAGAAAACTGTCCTAATCTCTTAATTTAATTGGGATGCTCTGTAGCAGACGGTGAAAATATGTTGTCTCATAATTCTCCTGACAAGAGACTGAAAACTGACAAGAAAAACTGCCTGAGTTGTTCCCTTCTACTTCCTTCTGCAGAAGCTGAACTACAGAAAGGAGGGAAGAGAGGGGAAAAGCAATGGTCTGTAGACTGAACCATCATCTTTCTGTGTCTTACTTGTGACCCTTAATATAAAATAATAATTGATTACCTGAAGTTGAAGTAAATAACATAGAACTTGGGAACAACACACTATATTTTAGTAAAAATAAAATCCACCATCTTTAAAATGAGAATTTGCTCTCAACAGCAGATAATTCTATCAAAATACAGCTCTGTGAAACCATTTCTTCGTCTAGTGTGTTTGTGAAAGGACATGACTTAATAAAGGTTGCAGGGTGGACTTCAGTCACAACTCAAAAAGGCTGCATTCAAATAAATATTCCTAGGATGATTCTGTTTGCTCATTTCTTTAATCATCTCAGCATGTCCTTAAGACACAGGGGGACTTCATTTCAACAACACAGAACAGCAACAAGCTCTTTAAAAACAATGCTTAGGCAAATGTATTAATTTATGGATGTTTTTATATGGATCTGTGGCTACTACTGTTTTTATAACACTACACATATAATTTGGCTACTAAAACAGAGGAATAAGTGCTGATAAGTAGTTATGGGCACATTATAATCACTATAGTATTCGTCTTTTGTGAAACACTACTGAAAATGCTATCATATATACATTTAAATTAATGCTAAACAAAATATCTGCCCCAACATAAAACAGAGAAACGAAAATTGCAATTTACCACTAATGCATATTCTTTTCAAGCTAAGAAAAAAATGTTCAAAGAATAGATTACACTAAATGAGAAATATTTAATTTAAAATATATATCCCCAGGAGAACAGGAAAGAGTGATCTGCTCACATTAATTAGTTCAATGATTATGTATTAATATTAATGATATTCAGAAAATGAAATAGCTTACAGCTATTACCAGGCTTTTAAAAATGTTATAAACATAGACATAACATTTATGACTCAGACAATATATGCCAGTCTGCATAAACTACAAGATTAGGTAATCTTTATGTCCTGTCTACTTTTATTTTTGATGTTTGGAGTATTTTCCAATCAATACAGGTTAATTTATCCTTTCACTGCCTTGAGAATAAAATAATACTTCAAAATACAAACAATTAACTATTAACTGTCATATTCTAAACTGCATAAGAGAATGGTATCTAGTAATTTAACTGGTTTATGTGTGTGCTTGGGGACTGAACTAGGGCCTTGCATATGTCAAACAGGCATCCACTCTGCCACAGACCTATACCTCCATCTCTTTCTAAAGGAATATAATACTCGATATTTTTAGGAAGTACATATTTTTTGAGTTTATATTCATTATACCTTAGGCAATGCTTATAGCCAGGGCTTGAATAATAAAAATGCCAATCCTATGTCATTTCCTCAATTTAGTTAAAAAATAATCCCCAACAAGCAGTGCTATATTAACTTGACTATTTTGGCAGTATCTTTCAGAAGCAAGATTGCAGTGTTTGCCACAATTACTGCACATGTATTATATAAAACTGCAAGCAGTATAACCATAAATAAGAACTTAATAAAAAAAATTACAATAGTGTAAATGGCAGTTAAGAATGAATACAAAATTAAAGTTTTATTTAATGAAAGAACCATCATTTTCACACAGGTACATCTAAAAATACTTGCCTCCAGATTGGTGCAATAGTGATACAAACGTTATAGGAGTAACTACGCACTTTTTGAAAACTGAATTTAAGGCCCATTCCATGAGCTGGAAACCAACTATGACACTACTAAAGTGGCCAAGAATCTTAGACTAGATAGGTCATGAACCTTGGGGAGTATCTACTACTAGTATTCTACTAAAGAAACATAGCAATAAAATGACTCCTGATGACATAAAGCTATACTCACACATCAGTGCATTTGCTCAACTCTTATCAGAGAAGCCTCTTGAAGTAGATGGAAATTAACACAGAGACTTGCAACTGAACAATATGCAGAGTGTGAGAGACTTTGGAGCACTTAGCCCTACATGTAATGTCTTTATCAAACCCTCTCCTCAAGGCTCAGGCATGTATGCCAAAGAAGAAGAGGTGGAAAGATTTATAAAGAGACAGAGGCAGTGGATGACTCTAAGGAAACAACATCATCCTGACAAAATAAGACTGAAACGCATGAACTCACTGAGACTGTGACAGCACACATAAAACCCACACAGGTTCACGCCAGACCAAGTCTCAGCACTGAGAAGGGGAAATGAGACACAAAGTCCCACCCTAACCCAGAAGCTATTTGAGATTGATACCTGCCGGGAAAAGGAAATCACTTTTCTTCAGTGAAGTGTCACTGAGTATGCCGAACACATTCCAGAGAAGGTTCTATGCACAGGATAGTTGGCCAACACAAAATGGATTCCATGGTTTCATGTGTGCCAGCTTTTGTTTTGTTATTATTATATTTTTTAATCTTACTAATTTTTTTAAATGGTTGTTTTGGTTTTCTTTTTCTTCCCTTTTTTTTAGATAGATAGATAGATAGATAGATAGATAGATAGATAGATAGATAGATAGATAGGGAGAGAGAGGGGGGAGAGAGAATATGGAGTTGTGTAGGTAGGAAGAGGAGAAAGAATATGATCAGAATATATTGTATGAAATATATGAGAGAGCAAGAATATGGAGTTGGGTAGGGAGAGGAGGGGAAAGAATATGATCAAAATACACTGTATTAAAAAAATTTAAAATAAAAAATTTAATTAAATCCAAGTATCTTCTATCAGAGTTTTTTGTTTTACTTTAAAATGCAATATAATTAGCTATCAAAACTGAGTTTTCAGTCACATCTGACTAAAGGCTAAACTGAGAAGCAGATGGTTTAAATCTCTCTTCTATGTAATTCAGCAAATTAGAGGCTGAAGAAAAAAAATAATTCCCAGTTTTGATATTTTGGAACCCTCTCTAAGCAAGATGTGACAGGCACCTGGCTATTTTATCGTTATCTGTCAAGCACTCCAAGTGAGTAGGATTCCACCCCGCCTAACATTTCTTGCCATTTTAATAAATGCAGTTTAAACGTACCATTTCTGACTTTCCTGGCTAGAATGGGTATACTTTCCCCACCCTTTTGAGTCTTGTTTATGACTTTACACCACCACAGACCACATATGACTCATGAGACAGACTTTTTAAATGTTTGAGTTTATTTCCTATGTAGACTGGGACTTTTCTGAGTATAGGAAGTTCAATCATTAACTGTTTGTTCTGCAAAGGGACATGCAACAAATATTTGATGCCCATAGGCTGCATATGTCCCTGTTGCTGCCGTTTAAAACAACCCTTTAAAAACGTAGCAGGCTGAGACTTCTGAAAATGATCACGTGCTGATTTCTGGCTCATTAAAGATCAAGTTTAAAGGTGTCCTGGGCTTCTGTATCTTAGTAGCTGCAGCACCTCTGGCAAGTCACTTATTTACATGAAATGTGAGCAGTACAGGTTATTGTTGACATTAAGTGGGATGGAGTAAGCAAAATTCTTGGCAGTCTAGTTAGCAAGGCTCACGAGAAGTAGTTACTGCTGTACGAACCTCTACAGTACATAAGCTGAGCAGCATCTAGGCATCAGTAAATGTTTACAGATTTGGAGATACCCATATTTTTGGGGGATGGGGTTTGCTAGATTGCCCAGGTAGGCCTTGAATTCACTGTTGTCCTGCTTCAGCCTTTCAAATACTCAGCTGGAAGGAAAAGCCAGGGAGCTTAACAGGTTAGGTGAAGGTAAAGGAAAAATCAAATGACCTTAGATGCAACATCTGTCTGGTATCTCCTATAACCTCTAAGTCTCCCCCAGATGTCTGATCTGTGCCCCACACTGCATGCATCCCAAAGAAGCCGGCCATCAATCTGTTCATCAGGTGGTCTCTCTCCTGTAGGAAACCCAGTCTGGTTATAAGGGTGACCCTGGCCTTATATAATGATTTGGAAAGTAGGTGTTCTACTATGGTGATATTTTATTTGTACTAAAATGTGATTTGTATGTTAATAAATAAAGTTGTCTGGGGGTCAGAGCTATTAGAGCCACAGCAAAAGCTGGGCGGTGGTGGTGCATGCCTTTAATCCCAGCACTTGGTAGGCAGAGCTAGGTAGATCTCTGTGTGTTCAAGGATACAGCCAGCATGGAGACACATGCCTTTAATCTCAATACCAACCATAGAAGACCTGGAGGTCTGTACAGACAGGCAGTGACGAGGCAGTCATGTGGTTGGGTTTACAACCAATGAGAAGGTAGAACAGAAAGTCTATATGAAGACAAACACACAGGAAGTAGGTCTCTTGGCTGAAGAGGCTAGCTGCAGCAGACGGGTAAGGCTCTTAGCTCTGACCTCTTGGGCTTTTATCTTTGCATTGGCTCTGTGTTTCTTATTAAATAAGACAGTTACTTCTACATTCTACTTTTTGGACTGGTATTGAATATTCCCTAAATGTTTAGTTTACTTGTAAAGACATCTAGACATAAAACTGGATGAAAAGTTTTAAACTATAAATTAAATTGATTTCCTTTCCTCCTCTTCTTCCCCCAAGGTCCATCCATGCTGCTCAGACCAGCCAAGAACATGTGACCCTAGGTCCTTCTGCCCAGCTCACCCCAGAGCCACTCTTGGTGTCTCTGTTGTAGAATTGTTTGGTTGTCTTTAAAATGCTGGGGATGAGCCCTAAGGGCTGTGTACACTAGCCCTGAGCTACAGATCTGGGCCAAAATTCAACGTCTTTAGTAAAGGTTATCTATTTATTTTTTTGAACAAGGCTTGAAAATTTTCTGTTAAGCCAGACACGGTAAATCACACCTGTTAGTGTTGAATAATTTGCGCTTCTATAAATGCTCATGAACTCTGTTGCTGGGTACATTAAAATTATTTGGAAACAAACATTAAATAAGTTGAAGACTCTCAAAGAGACTCACATAACTGAATTTTTTAAGAAAAATACCTTATTTAGTTAATAAAAAACTTCTAAATTAATATTTTCAGCATAATCATTTGCAGCTTTGCTGGAAATATTAGAAGTAAGAAATCTTAAAACAGGTTTTTAATATTAGGACTATTTAAACCAATACAGATATGTGAAAACAAAAATCCTATAATGAATTAATCCCATAAAAGACCATGTAAATTAGTTCTAGTGGAATGCTATTATAAATAAGGGCACATTCTGAAATATTTTCAGATATCCTCATGCACATTACCTTATTTGCTCCTTACCAGAGCCACACAGTATGTTTTCTAAACACACAAACATCTTTTGATTCTTTCTCTCTAGAGAACCCTGACTCATATGAAGGCCGCAAGGTCTCTTACCTATT
>CABHPH010118523.1:27336-41502 GCA_902168325.1 Peromyscus nudipes | reverse complement strand
ATATATATATATATATATATATATATATATATATATATAAATTAAAGGCAAAAATGCAAACACTCATTTTATTTATGGTAACCAAATGGTAGGAAGAGTCTAAGTGTCCACAGATGGTTGAATGTGTATTCAAAATGTGGTTACCCATACAAAGCAATTAAAAAGATATTTATTTAAATTTCATAAAGAAATGAGTATCTGATATATGTTACAAACCGGAATGTTTGAAAGCGGTCTGGGAGTGCACCACGTACCCATGCAGGCTGAATACATGCAGTTCAGAGATGGCCCCCAAGTCCGTGTTTCAGCTTTTCCTCTGCACTCCTGGCACATGTGCTTGTGTAAGTCCTCTGTCACTGAGCTGTCACTCCAACCGCAGGCTTATGAGAAGCAGACTTGAGCAAGATCTATTCCAGCACATCAGTTTATCATTTCCCCCTATGCATGACAGCTTTTCTTTCCCCAATATGGACTGTTCCAGACGCCTCTGGCTGTACTCTCCCTGACATCTACAATTAAAACCTTCATCTCAACCAAACCTTGGAAGAGGCATCTGCTTACTTTATACAAAGAACAATCACTTTAATGCTATGTACCTTTATCAAACTGTAGCATTTGATTTTTCCATAGGCCCCTTGCCTCTCTAGTCTTAGGTAGCTGGGTTGGTTTTACCCTTCTCATGTGGTAGTATGCAGAGTACCTGGTAACCTGAAGTAGGGGTGAAAGATCTGTGTAAACACCAGCTTCTATTCTCTGTGTTCAGTGAATTGTATAGGTATTATTGTCAGCAGCAGGACCTTACTAACAGTTTGTGGTAAGCAAATAATAGCCTTGGTAATAGCCAGAATTGTTTGGGGGGGTTCCCATAGGACTCCTTTGGCCAAGAATTCAATTAGATGTAATTCATATTTAGCAATGAAAGCTTGATTTGGTGACAAGAGATGACTCATTAGTGCTCTGTCTCCTCAGTTCTTTCTTGATTTTATTTTACCCTCCTTTCCTTCCTCATTTCAAACTCCCTAATCATGTCCCAAGCTTTGTAGCATACAACCTACCATACCTTCACCTCCTCTCTTCCTGGCCTCCCAGGGAACTAAACAGATACTCTCCCACAGCCTCTGTCCTTCAAGCATCCCTTTGTCTTAGAAGCCAACACTCACAGTCTCCTTGGGAACCTGCTGGCCACACTAGCCAGGGAATCAAGGCAGATAATCCCACACTTCTACTAGTTCTGCAATTCCAAATCTACAGTCCCATCCTCAGCCTTGCAGCCAATCACCTGTAGATGCCTGTCTTCCCCTTTTTCCTCCTTTCTTTATGGACTCCATTCATCCTAGTGGTACCTAGTGACACCCCCAGCTTTCATCCCTCCTCTGAATCTTCTCAGACACCCCACACACACTTCCAGTCCATTCCATTCCTGGAATTAGCTCCCAATACATAGAAACAAGTTCTACCAGGGACATCTGAAATGTAATTTCTTATGTGACCATTACTTTTATTTAAGTAAAAAAACAAGAATAAAAACATTATAAATATAATAAAATATAAGTGAGCTTCAAGTTCTTCCATTCTGGTTACTAATTTATAATTTTTAATAAAATCATTGTTCCCCAAAAGTCTTAGCCTTTTGTTACTTTCTTGTCAAGAATTAAAGAATTCTTCTTCATTAATTAAACTATGACTCACTGGTTGTGTGATTTATTTATTAAAGAATTAAAACTGTTTGTTTCATTGTCTTATGGAATTCACTGCATTTACCCTAATCATGCTTTGGCAGAAAGACTCAACTGGTCACTTTATATTTGCAGAGGCTGAAGAACTAGACAGAGGCTAGATGACAGATGTTAAAATTAATTCACTCTAGTGTGAAAATTTTCATTCACTGTCAGTTCAGACACCAGCTGCAATGTTACAGGCTAATTTCTTATAATCTCTGCCTTGGCTTTTTTAGGTTTGGGAAGCTGTTTCATGGGTATGAAATGTAAATTGCCATTCTCTTAAGTTCTGGGCATGAGAGCTAACAATATTATGACATCTGGGTTATTGTTTAAAGGAACAAAACACAACAAAACAAAACATTCAGACTCAGAGAAGCAAGAAATAATTTATGGTTCTCATTTTAAATGACAATAATGTAATAGTTTCCCAGTGCCGTGTATTTAATAGGTGGATGGACCAAATGAATTTTTACATTAGTCTGGCTTTAAAAAAGAAAATGCTGATCTTCCAGATAGTCAAATGTCTGTCTTTTTAAATGAAAATAGAAAATAGATATTTTTTCACACAATATATTCTGATTATGGTTTTCCCTCCCATGCTCCCCCAGACCCTCCTCTTCACCACTTCCAAATCCATTAAAACATACACAGGCATATTAAAAGTCCCAATAATAATAAGATCAAATAAAATAGAACATAATAAGACAGAACAAACAGAATAAAAAGAACCAAGAAAAGACTCTAGAAATACATACAGATGCAAAGACACACACATTTGCACATATAGAAATACCATGAAAACACAAAACTGAAAACCACAATTTATACACAAAGGATCAGTAAGGAAAACAAAAAGAAAAACAAAAAAGCCCCAACAAAGAACCTTCACAAATGTCATTGAGTTCATTTTGTGTTGTCCATCCACTGCTTAAGACTGCTAGTCTTAAGAGTGGTGTGTATACCCTGTGAGACTATATTGGAGAAAAATAATTTTTCATTTATCCGTGGATAACAGTAGGAGTTAGCTTCTAGGTTAGAGATAGCATTAGCATTTAGGCATCTGTACTGGCCTGCCCTTAGGTCCTGACAGGATATAGCCTCAGCTGCAGCCACTAAGAGCACCCCCTGTGCATATACCCAACTGTTTCCTTATAAAAGGCAGGCGTTGCCCATCTCCTGTCTCTTTTCTTTTTCTCTTCCTTCACTCTCATTCCCAGGGACAGGTCTCTGCCCCCTTCTCTGCCCTTTCTCTCCCTTCTGCTCAATAAACCTCCCATGTAGGCCCTGTTTGACTTCTTCTCACCATTTTAAAAATGCAACATTTGATGCTGTGACTCGAATAAGCTCTCCCGGCAGTCTGAGACGTGCTGGGACCCTGGAACCTGGTCTTCCCATGAGAGCCCTACTTTCCCACCTAACGGATCACTGGGACTCTCCATCCAACACCGACAATTGGTAAGCCCTGCCTTCTTCAAGGCTGGCCACTTACTCTGAGTGAGGCTTTGGTTCTCGAGCACTGTCCTCACCTCTGGCTTTTTTTTTGAAGTCCTGGGACCAGGTAATTCTGTCTCACTTGGCCTCAGCCATCCGCCGCTGCTTTTTTTGGATGATGATCCACTGAGCAGCCTGTGCCTCCTCATCAGTCCTGGGATTTCTGGGACGCCAGAGATTCCAGCCCTTGGATCTTCTCTACCTCACTCATGGAAAATGCTCCTACCACCGTACTTACCACCCAACGTAAGGCCTAAACTTATCCGCCTTTGCCCCAATACCTCTTAGATATCAATTTAAATAGACAATTACTCCACCCCATATCCTGGTATTTCAACCTTTTCAACTTCTGCCAGCAATCTACTAGATGAAAGGGGGTACCCTGTTTTGGAGCTTTTTCCAAGCCCTCCTCTGTTCTTTCTTCCTGCTCTACTCTGCTCCTGCTAGCTATGAAGCCTGCTACTGTGCCTCCCTGTTAAGCTGCATTTCCCCTGCCCAGGCTCTGCCCAAAGCAGTTACATCAGCACCTGTCTCCAGGTCCTTTTCCAACAGCATGTTCACCCTTTAAAAGTGCTCATCAGGCAGAGCTTGTTCTTTGTGCCTCATCTCTAATTTCCTCTCTTCCCTCTCCTTTTCTCTCTTGCTTCTCTTCCTCATGTCTGCCTGCCTCTCTCAAGTCCCTACACTGATGCAACCTTTCATTCTTTCACTTTTGGCTCTCCCCCTCCCAATAAACCTCTTGTACTAACTCTGTTGCATGTGGCATGTTTGCTTCGTGGCACACCTTGGCAGGGGCCACCAAAGGTGCCCACTTCACACTAGGACCTTGTCTGCCTTCTCCACTTGCAAGGTATCTGCTCTTTTCTGCCTGCAACATATCTGCATTCTCAATCACCAACAGCTTTGCTTTCTATTCAATACCAACAATTGGGACTCTGGTGGGCTACCTGCCTCTGACAATTCCCCTAGATGTGAGGCTTAATTTCTCAAGCATAGTACTCTCCTTGTCTTCTGGCTTTTCCCAAGGTCCTGATACCAGGAACAGCTTGTGGCCACTTCGTCTGACCCTCCCTGGATCCCTCGTATCCCAGAACATTCAGGCCTTTGGATCTTCTTCTCTTTGCCTCGTCCTTGGGAACTGTGTCATATACCTCCTCGCTCTCATTAGGATGTCTTTTGGAGATCCACTGACCATTATTTGGACCAAGAAGTTGGGGATGTGAGGAAGAATTCTCCATTTTCTTTCTTTTTCTTTGATGAAGACCTGCTTGTGTCTGTCTGCTATCTCTTTCTCTCTCTCTCTAAATGTCCTGTCTGTTTGCTGCAATGTGGGAGGTGAGTCAGAGATGGAGAAGCTAGCTTCATCTGGATCAATACACACTGATTTTCCCTTTCTTTTAATGTATTTAACTCCTGTTTATATGTGTGTGTGTGCATATTTGATTTGCACTTAACCCTATATGTGTAAATGTAAGCTGGATTTTATTCTGCGTGTATGTGTATGTAACTTGGATTCAACACTGTGTATATGTGTATATAACTATTGTTTAGAAAAATGTATTTTAAACATCAACAATGTGGCTCTCCTCCATCTCTAGTGGTGACCTCATCATGATTTCTCGTGAGTTCCAGGGAGTTTACTTGAATCCACCTCGAATAACATCTTGCCAGGTCCAAGTAGTGCCAGACGGTTCCACAGAGCCTGGACAGTAAAGTGAAACAGCCAGCTACCCCAGGCTGTGGCCAGTACCCCTAGTTTTCTCAGGTCCTCCAATGATGATCAATGCCCCCAGGTCAGCAGGAAGCAGTCTTGAGAACACAATGCACTCATCCCTGCCTCACCTGCTGCCCCCTTCTACCTTCTCGCCTTTTTATAATAAACAAAATAGATGAATGTTAGCACTTAGGCATCTGTACTGGCCTGCCCTTGGTGTCCTGACTATATATATCCTCAGCTGCAGCCACTAAGAGCACCCCTTGTGGACATTCACTACATTTCCTTATAAAGGCGGGCCTTGCCTCCTCCCATCCCTTTTTCTCTTCCTTTACTCTCATTCCCAGAGATTGATCTCTGCCCCCTTCTCTGCTCCTTTTCTCCCCTACCATCCATCAACCTCCCACATGAGCCATGAGCCCTGTTGTATGGTGTAACTCCTTCCCATCATTTAAAAAATACAACAGATAGAGTCTTATGTCTACTTTCTCTCTACATGCTAGGGCCCCATTTGTCCCAGAACTATGCACACTCTACACATGCTGCCTCAATTGTGTGCCTGCACTGTTGTCTCTAGAAAGCCTCGATTCCTTAGTGTATTTCATCCAGTCTGATGCTTACACACTCCGTATCCCCTTCCATAATGTTCCGAGAGCCATGATGAAAGAAATTTGGTAAGGATGTTTCTTTTAGGTCAGGGTGTTTCAAGGTCATTCGGAGGCTTAATATTAATTGCAAATTCTATGGCCTATTGGCTCAGGCTTCTTACTAACTAGCTCTTATAACTTAACTCAACCCATAACTATTAATCTACATATCGCCACATGTTCCTTGGCTTTACCTGTGTCCCATTACATGTTGTTCCTTGGATGACAATTTGGCATCTCTCTCTTACTCTCTTTTCTCCTTTCACTATCTCTCATGGATTTTCCCACCTGGCTCCATCCTTCCCTGCCATAGGCCAATGCAGCTTTATTTATTATCCAGTGGGAATAACACGTAGTCACAGCATACAGAAAGACATCCCACAGCAAAGAGTCATTTTAATGCTATGTACTTTTAACAAACAGTAGTATTTGGTTTTTCATAGGCCCCTGGCCTACCTAGTCTCTGGTTCATAGCCAATCCTCCTAAGTAGTGTCAGGGATGCATTCCATCTCATGAAGTGGGCCTTGACTCTAATCAGTATCAGTTATTGGTTGGTTATTCCCAAAAAGCTTTGTGCCACTGTTGCACAAATAGTGCAATCACTTGCAGGCAGATCACTATTGTAAAGTGAAGGTTTTGTAGACAGGTTGGCATTTACCTTTGCTCTTTGGTAGTGTGCAGAATATTTTCCAGTACTATGAATGCAACTCAGTAGAGATGCATGCTCTAGGTAGTTACTAGCTCAAATTCTCCATATTCATTTTGTTATATTTGTGTTGCTTCAGCAACACTGTCTTACCATCATTTAGTCTAGGGTATCTTACCATCATTTAGTCTAAGGAGACTAGTAGCTTGGCAAGAACATGAGTTGTTTAAGGGTTCCCATGGGGTCACTTGGACCAACAACTTGATAAGTTACAACTCATTTCCTGAACTGGGGGTTTTATTTGGTCATAAGATATGTCAAATTGGGACTACATCTGCCCATTATTTGCCAATTGCATTCAGATCACCTTCATATATGTATGTATTTTGAGAAACTTCTACTCTATTAGATTTTCAAGACTTCTACAATGTACCTTAGTTTTAGCTATCTTTCCCCTTATTCTTTCTCTCTACCACCTATTCCTTCTCCCTCCCTATTTGACCCTCCAGGTTGAGTTCCCCACTATGAATCAATAACTGTCTTTTCTATCTCCCCTTCTTATGGAGATCCAACCCTCCCCACTAGTAACCTTCTCTATACCTAACCTCAGTAATCATATGGATTTTGTAGCCTGCTTATTGAAGACATAGCAACTACTATGCATACATACATGAATATATATTGTATTTGCTGTTTTTGGATTGGAGTTATCTCAGTCATGAAGATTTTTTTCTAGTTCCCACCATTTACCTGTGAATTTTATGGTATCTTTTTTTAATAGCTGAGTTAACCTTATGAATCAATGCAGTGATAGCACAAACCATAGATCATAAGAAGATATTTATATTTGTTCTGCTTAGCACTGGGGATATTTTATGATCCCCTAACATTCTCTATAATAAAATGATATATATCCTAATGAGAACAGTGGAAAACAGATTAGAACCCCAATACTATAAGAGAAATAGGCAATAGGCATGATTATATAAATGCTTTTTTAAGACTCTTACTCAAGAAGTAAAATACAACAAATTAAATATCCATTCTGAAATTTCACAGACTAAATTCTTGCAAATTGATGAAACAGTGGTGATAGATGTTTAGTGTAAAACTTTGTGCAAATCAGTACTATTTACATAACTTAACATGTTAATATATGTCCAACAGTAGCTTGGATATAAACACATTTTATCGATCTCTGCATGTTTCAATAACATTTACTCAAATGTGAAAAAGTAAATACTATAATGTATATTATATATTTTTAAATATAATTTTATAGTATTGAATATAAATACAGTGGCATTATATAGAATATATTATTCATTAAAATATTCAGATGCAGTATCCAGAGTGGTGAGTCATGACAATATCTCAGTAATGTCAAGGCAGAGAAAGAAGGATCATTGAAATACAAGGATAGCCTAGGCTATATAGAGAGTTCTAGACACAGGTACCACTACATAGAGAGAAACTATATATCAATCAAACAATAAATATTCTTATTAAATTAGTAAAATCTCCAGATAAAAAGTAGACTATGTATATTAAAAAGGATGAAGATGAACACATACAGATATAAAAATCATGCATTATTCATTTCAGTCGACTCCTTTTTGGTTTTCTTAATTTGTAGGATAGATACATGTGGGATGACTCATCCCTAACGGGCTTGATGGCCAGACGGCCCAAACAAGTAAAAAAGATACTTTGTGAGAGCCAGCCTGGGTCTGCCTGATGGTCTTAGCAACAGCAGCTGAAACATGATCTGGAGATGACCTAGACCAATGAGAGACAGCTATGTCACACCAGCTGATGCATATTCATTATATTCATTAGACCTCCCCCCAGGGTGGGGTGGAGGGTATATAAGGCTTGCCTCTTCCTGTATTAAGTGAGCTTGTTGTTTAGACATTCTCCCAGAGTCTGTGTGGTTTGACACTGTGCCTACTTGGCCCCCACCCCCAAAGGGAACAACAGCAAAGGACCCTGCTACAGATACATAATTATAATAACTTTTTTGTTATTGTGAATTTTTATAAAATATATACAATATTGTACTTTAATAAATTATTTTACAAATATGAGTGCAATGTGATTATATTTAATCAGATATTAAGTATGGTTTGAAATCATTTGCACATTATTTTCTTCAAAAAATTTTCTGAAATCTAATTGTATTTTAATTACATTAACAGAGATGACATTTAATTAATACATATAAATTAAATTTATTTACTTTAATAAATTTGCCTGACATGTATTTTGTAACACATATTAGTGTCATTTCTAAAGCACTACAAACTATTATAGGAGATTTAAGCTTCACATATTCAGATTTCCCGGAAGCCAATACTATTACCTTCACTATATCCTTTTACTAAGTACGTTATATCTAACAAATGTGACTGAAAAAAATGACAGAACAGGTCAACTTAATCTTGTCAAAAAATACTTGATGAAAAGAAAGTTCAACAAAGTGACTAATAATGCATGAATATGTGCATCTGGTCTCAAATTAAAGTAATAATTCTTTAAAAATATTTTCCCATTTGAATTTAAAAGAAAAAACCTCCCGTAAAATAGGAAACTCTATTCACATAGCTAATGAGTTTTATATAAAATGTGTTATGATTATATTCACCACCATTAACCTCTCAGATCATTCATTCTCTTTCCTTTTCAACTCCCTATCCATCCCTAGACTCCTAGTTTCTACACCATTATATCACAACACCATATTTTCCAGGAATCATTAACAGTCTTCTCAGTAAGAGATGAACCTTCATTGGCACCTCCCTCATCTGTGATCTGAAAATAAATGGCCCAGTCATTTGAAGGTACAATAGATGCTCTGCCGATTATTGCAAAGACAATTTCATATATGGCTAATAGGATTTTGTTTTCTCTACCTTCCAGAGCTAAAATTATTTCTACATCATGTATTCATTATACCTACATTAATGATGGATGTCCTAGGGAGATAAGGGAAAGTTGATAGCTATCCTTAAACTGATTTTAATGATTATCTCCTTAAAATGTAGCTTAAGACACTGATCATAGAAAATAACCCATAACATGTCCCTTAATTTACATTGTTATAATTGATTTATTGGCATAGTGACTATGTTGTAATAACTGCCATAGCACTATGTGTTACTATTAATTTCAGGTCAATCTAGGTTTCTGTGAATATTTGACAGGAGAGATCTATAGTGTATTAGAACACAAGGAGCAGAGATTAATTTATGTTGAAGATGATAAATAAAAAGCAACTGTGAATTTGACATATCAACCACAAGTCCAAATGATAATCTAATTATAAAATCTTTTGTAAGATTTCTCTATGAGTAATAAAGATTTAGACTGATGAATTAAAATAAGGCAAGATTCTTATCTTACCATGTCCATATCATAAGACATCACAAAAAGTCCATATACACTTCAGGACATGCCATGCATCTATGTAATTAATAGACATTGAAGATGATTTTGTATGTTCACACTTTTGGGTGGTTTGTAGTTAGATCTTGTTGTAAGACAAAGGCTAGGCATGCAGATACATGAAGCTGTAATGTGGAATTTTAAAAGAATAATGGGGAAAGAGACAGCATGGCTAAAGATAGAGAACATCCGGAGAACACGGCCCATTGAATCAATTAAGAAGGTCTCATACAGACTCACAGAGACTGAAATGGCAAGCACATGGCCTGAAATGGCTTGCATCGAGCCCTCTGCTTATATGTTATGGCCGTTAGCCTGTTGTTTTGGGGGACTCCTGTTAATGAGAGTGGGTATGTCTCTGACCATTTTGCCTTCTCATGGTACTATTTTCCTCCTATTGGATTTCCTTGTTCACCCTCCATATGAGGGTTTTTGCCTTGTCTTATGGTGTCTTGTTTTGTGCTGTTTTGTTGTTGTTTCTTGGAGGCCTGCTCTTTCCTGAAGGAAAATAAAGGGGGTACAGAGAGGAGAAGTTACAGGTAGATTTGGGAGGAGTGGAAGGAGGGGAGACAGTAGTTAGGATGTATTGTATGGGAGGAGAAAATATTTTCAATTAATAGTAAAAAAAAATAAAAAATAAACCAATACTCTTGAGTATGTAGAAAAATGACGTGAGCTAAGTCTAGAATTACTTAATTTTTTATTAGGTTATCACAAAACACGTATCTTTTTATCTCTTGGAATTACGAAGGTTTGGTTAGGAAAATAATTCAATAAGGTATAATAAATATTGTGTACATTTTAGGAGGTAAACATTGCAGTAGATAGCTAGATCATATTGTATGGAGACTACCTGTTTTAGTTTTGTTACTTGAATAAAACTAACTTTGGTCTAGGAACTATAATTAACTGAACTCTTATTATCCAGGCTCCCTTGACCAATGTTATATGTGCGTTGCTACCAAGTTATTTTTACATTATGTAATTTATATTTTATATTTATTCATTTATTTAAAATAGAATCACGTCATTTTCCCTCCTTTCTTGCCTGCAACCTCTCCCATTTCCCATCTTTTTTAAATCTATGGCTTCATATCCTTTAATTATTATCGTTATATGAATGTATGTAAACTGAAAAATATATAAATGAAGTATGTTGAGTTCATTTAGTGTTGTTTGTATGTATAATTTTTAAGGCCTACCACATGAAATTGGGAAACCATTTCGGTGTAGGTCTTTGAGAAAGGCTAACTACTCCTCTCTGTGTAGTTTATATTGCCTGTAGCTCTTCTTAAATGGGTCAGGCCCTGTGCGATTTCCCACTTCTATGTTTGCATGTCTACTGGTGTGGTCTTTATCAAGTTCTGGTTTAAACAATATTCTTGATATGTCTAGAAGGCACAGTTTTGCACCAGACTCTCTGGTCCTTTGGTCATTACAATCTTTCCAGGCCCTTTTCCACAATATCCCCTGAGCCTTTGTATAAGTCTGGGGCTCTTCACCCCACAATTAGTTGTCCTCTGTGTTTTGAATAGTTGGTGATTTATATAATGGACTCTGTTTTAAAAGGAAGCTCATTTGATCAAGGGAAGAGCTACATTTATGTATGATATAAGTATAATTATTTAGAATACAGTTGGAATATATACTGGCTTATTAAAGTGCCAGGAGTAATTTCTCCTATAACATTTATGACTCCACTAGCCATGTGTAGTTGGCTATATTTACAGTACCAAGCATGGATTATCTCCTGTTCAGTAGGCCTTAAGTTCAATTAGAAATCTGTGGGTTAGGGTTATCATGCCATGATGACGACTCCTCTTAAGATTCATAGGCATCAAAGCTCATAGAACTATTGGGTGTTTTTTTTTTCTTCCTTGGCAGATTGTGTAGCACCTTCAGGTACCATGAAAACAGTCTCTGGGAATTTATATTATTTTATTTTAGAAGACAATTAATGTTAATTTGTCTGGTGTGTGTGTGTGTGTGTGTGTGTGTACTTACATGTGCACAAGTGCGTGACTATAGATGCTTGATATCTATGGGTACATGATGATCACAGTGCACTAGTGGAAATAAAGGAAACATTCAGGAGTTCAATTTTCTTCCACTGTGAGGATCAGGGATAAAACTGAGGTCTGAGCTTCTCAGATTTGCACAGCACCTCCTTTCACCTTTCATATTACCTGCCCTCTATGAGGAAATATTTTATTCATTCTTGTTATAGTGTGTGCAGAATGCAGACCATACATATCAGCATCACCCAATAGGGAGATTATTTAAAACAACAACATATCCTCTGATATCCTGTAAATTGAAAAAACAATTAGTCATAACCTCATGAACAAGTGAGCATACATGCTCATTTTATCTTAAAAGGGAGAAACAAGGCTCAACAACACTGATAAGAAAAAGACAATAGGGGCTTCTTGTGTTTGAAAATATGGGAAGAGAAATCCAATGACTGGGTAGGAGTTTGGTGACATCTTCATCAAATCTTCAATGACACTTTCAATTTCCTTTCCCATGATACAATTATTATATGTCAAAGATGTCTGAAGGGCTTAAATGAAATTTTATTTAAAATAAAAATATGAATAAGTTGTATACATGTATGCCATAATATAGATGCAGATACATTACATAAATCCAAATAATGTGAATGAAGCCATAGAACAACTGAGGAAAACTAGGTACAAATTTCAATATTGCCATTTTCAGCAAATTGGCCTTGCGTGTGTTCTTGAAGTATCTATGATTGGTGCATTGGACCACTCCATACCAGTCTCATGATTAATAGGCAAGGACTGGAAGGTCTAAGTAGACAGAAAGTGCTCAGATTAGTACCCAGAAAGCACTCATTACTACTAACTAGCTTCAGTGATCACCACTGGAAACTACTCTTTGCCCTGGTCTTTTTGTTTATTTCATTAAATTTCATAACGACACTAAACCCTACTTACTTTGCATACTTGAAAGTAAAATAAAATGTTGTCTAACTCTACATGTCAATAGAAGATTGAAATAAAAGTTTCTGCGTAGGTGGTTTTCTTGACATGATTTAGTAAAGTTATTGGGCTATATTATTCTGATACTTTCTGTGAGGAACAAAATCTCTTTGGAGAAGGCATAGGGTTATTTGAATGTTAGAATAGCTACCCTATAGACTCACAATTCACAGATTTACAAGTTCAAACAATAAAATAATAATAAGGTAGCAAAATTACTCATTGGAGAAAATACTTTTGAATTTTAGAAACTTATCATCTCTATGGTCCAGTTACCTGTTTAAGTGTTTAAGCCCCAGGACCATGCTCAATGTGTCACCAAAAAAAACCTCAATTCCCCAGGCAGTTTGTTCCATCTTGCTGAGTAAGCAAACCACTGATGTTTTGCTGCTAACTAGTAGAACAACATTTCAGTACCCATACTGGAAAAATACTTCCTAGAAAAAAATTTTTTTTTCAGAGATAACTGGTTATTTGAAAACTCTTAACTTAGAGGAACATGAGTGTTTCCTTAGAATTTATCAATAATAATTGACTTCAATAAATTGAAGAGCAAATTTTTACGTTTCTCAAATTGGATATTGTTTGATTAATCCATTGTTATAAAAGCCCCATTATTTAGTAACTTAAAGGAAGCAATGTATCTTTTCCTCCCAAATATGCAAATTTCCTAGAACTCAGCAGGGTTCTTTAATCTCCTATCCTTTGCAGGAGGTGGGAGCCCTAGAGGTCAGAGGCTATAATCCTTCACATTCAAAGTTAGGGAATTAGTGCTGCAGGTGGGGTGATTAGCTGAGACTGTCCATGAAAAGACTTTAATTCCTCTTTGCAGTATAATTCAAAACTCTTTATATTATGTTGAATGAGTTTGGAGGGCAATTGTCCTATAAAATAATTAAAGGTTTAAAATAATTATATAATATAAAGGAAATGGACTTGGTAGAAAATAAAATTTACTCATTTCCTGACCTTCAAAGGATTATAGTACTAAAATAAATACATTTTAGTTAAAATCCAAAAATAAGCATTTATCTTTTTCCCCATGATTGGATGATATAATTATGAATCTAGTGTTGTTGCTCTAAACCTTTAGATAACAAAACAAAAATGCTTAAATTAGTTCTTCAGTCTCTTTATTCATCATTGTCCACTGCAAACATGTTTTCCCGTCCAATGATGATAGCAACACTACTCAGAGAGTATAAATACAGACATACATGTTGCACAAATCTTAATTGGTTTCATAATAAAAACCCAATGGATATTGTGGTAAATGCTGAAAGATCAGAGGAAACAAGCCACAGCCACTTCTCACCTTGCCAACCCCTCAGCCGAAAAGGGAAGATCCTGTCTCCAGGAATCATCAGACTGAATGCTCCTGAGTCCTCAACCAAAAAGGACTGAGTTCCTGTGTACTCAGAACTTATATGTCTTTCTCTGCCCAGCCATATCACTTCCTGTCTCAATCTTCCTAGTGCTGGAATTAAAGGTGTG
>CABHPH010118523.1:0-27326 GCA_902168325.1 Peromyscus nudipes | reverse complement strand
ATATATATATATATATATATATATATATATATATATGTCATTTGGGCTATCTGTCCATTTAGGATAACATCATTATTAAGTTCTCTCCTAGAACTTATGATCTCCTAGGTATTAGCTTTCAAACTTGCTTTCAGTACCACTTATATACTCCTTCCCAAAACACTTGCCTCAAGTCCAACCAGAAAGCAGTTGGCTAACCCCTACATAATCATGCCACTGTATTACCAGTGGGCACATCTTACTTGGAAAGTCAGTATTGTAGTACCTAGAGTTCACGGCTGGCATAGAGTCAAGGTGAGACAATTGATGCCTTTTATTCTCCAGAAAACTGTATAGTTCTCTCAGCATAATAAATACTAGCCATCAGGAAGACATCATCCAGGTCAGTTCCTGGTTGATTTATCTGTATCTCATGACATATCTGGTTTCTTCAGTAATATGTATTAACATTCAATTATATTTGGTGACTAAATGAAGTGGTGATAGGACCTAGTGTTTTAGGAGCCTTAGGTAGATGCCCACCCGTCCCCAAGCTTCCATGAGGAGCTTTTCCCTTATTTTTTTCTCTTACGTAAGTTTAAAATGATTCATATATTATTCCCCAAGCATTTTATTTTTACATCACAATATAAGAGATAAAATGCAATGCATATACTCACCTTCTGCTTCTACAAAGAAAATGATTGCATGCTTTTTAAAATAATAATTTCAGAACCAACCACTTATTAATATTGTCCTTAGTGTCTCAAAATTTACGCAGTGTTTAAATTATAGAATTTAGGTATGGGAATGAACTAGGATGTCATTTTAAGAAAACTGGCAAGGTGGTTTTCTAGGATATGTATGAGATTTTGTTCTGATAGTTTTACATTTAATTCCTCCTGGTACTATGTATTAGCTATAGGAAATTCTCTAGGAACACTGCTAATGCAAGAACCTCCATTTAAGAATGGTTAATGTCTGCCTTAGATTATGTAAACTGGGTAAGCTGGTATAATGTGATATAATTAAGTAATCACCTCTGTCTTAATTGCTAATAAAACACCCAACTAGCCTGGAAGGCTATAGTAAAACAACTTTACTGCCAAGGCCCTTGTTTCTCTGAGTACTGTGCAGTTGTACCGATCCCAGATGTTTCCATTTTTCTAAGAGTATAGGTGTAGTTTTAGATACAGTACAACTGTAGTTAGAGATTTAGATTATTAATTGACATGTTCTCAATTCACTGGCAAGATAAATCAAAAGCATTTTTAAACTCTCAACTTCTACAATAATAGTAGTTTTTATTTTCTCTTATGATGTCTATAAATTCTTGCTTCTTCTGCAGGAGGTCAGAACTTACTTTCTCCATGTAGTTGCTAAAACTTCATGGGAACTGCTAGCTACTGAACTGATGGTAAACTTTCAGGACAATACAGAGCATTTGATATTGATTATTCTGCAGCCTTGGAAGAAATATTTGAAGAAATGAACATACATATAATAGAGGCTTCAGCTAATGACCACTTTTCTCATTATCAGAATTCACTGTTATGAGCAAATGATCAATGGGCCCTAACTCATTTTATAAGTCATAGAAATGCACAGTGAAAATTAATAATTTCATTTTTAGTACAAATTACTTTAGAACATTGCTCATTTATATATACTGCTTCAACATGAAGGCTACATTATTTTGTTGACAAAATTTTCTACAAGGAAAATAGAATAAAAATATGCAGTGGCTGTGATTTGGTAGTTACAATCATATAATAAGTCTTATATGAAGATTATAACATGTGTTTACATAGTGTGATAAATAAAAAGTCAACAAATAGAACCCTTTTGTCCTTTAATCATTTTATCCTTTCCCAAGTACATTGAGTTTTTGGTCGGTCTTACAATAAAAAAAATAATATAGGAAGCTGCCTTTGACAAGAAAAATAATCACAGAAGTATGAGAAAGGACATTATTCATAATTTTGGCAAAAAATTTAGAACATCCCAAAATAAGTCTTAATTTATGTCCAAGAATACAGCTCTCTGCACTGGATGACTAACGTAGATTAATCATGGAAGAAGTCGTAGACAGTTCTATGAAGATAAGTGAAGAGCTGGTCAGGTAAATGGGTTCTTAAGCAATTAAACACTGAGCACGGACCTTGTCATTTTCTCAGATTTGTCACAGAAAAGTATGGGTTATAAAAATAGAAGAAGCAAACAGGAAATACTTCCTGTAAGTCAAATTTTAAAGCTTATCACCTGGAGGAATAAAGTATAGTTAACACCTTAATAGATATCAGACTTCCACAGAACATGGGGATCAGTGAGATCATTCTCATTCATAGATCACACCAGCTTTCAACATGAAGTAAACCGGCCTTGACAAAGAATGTAATAATTATGAGAAACAAGGTTATGGGATGAAAATCTACTTGGTTAAGGAAAAAAGATACTGATTAGAACATGGAAAACTAAAAGCAGTTTATATTATTAAGTTCAGGCAAAAGTTTTTATGAATTATAATTGCTAGGAACATAATATTTGCCAGGTGGTGGTGGCAGCACATGCCTTTAATCCCAGCACTTGGGAGACAGAGGCAGGCGAATCTCTGTGACTTCAAGGCCAGTATGGTCTACAGAGCAAGTTCTAAGATAGGCTCCAAAAGCTGCACAAAGAAACCCTGTCTCGAAAAACCAAAAAAAAAACCCAAAAAACAAAACCATAATATTTAATTAAATAAAAAACAGAAAAAATTTATTATATAAAATGTATAACTTTTCTCATTAGATCAAAATTCTCTTCAAAGTCTTATCACACACAGAAAACATACCTATGTCCCATTTATGTAAAATGAATTAATTTATTCTCAATATTAACATAGTTTTTAAAATTAGAATAAAAGTAACATAGTGCGGATTGTCAATTTCCACTTATTAACATGTGTTTGAGTTTCATGCCTTTATAATTTATTTTGAATGATAAGTAATATTCCATTGTTTGAGTGTAGGACAGTTTAGCCACTTACTTATTGAAGCACATCTTGATTCTTCTCATTGTTGGCAATTGTGGATGAAACCGCGGTAAAAACCTATGTTCAAGTATTAGTTCTGTCAGTTTTCTGACTTGTGAGTTCTAAACCATTTGATATAATATCTTTACACTGATTTCTCCTTAAGGATATTATTACCAAGATGTTACCCCAAAAAGAGCAATAAGTAATTATCTTTGATTCATGTATTCTTTAACTTACTCAGCATTGAGTATGTGAAATATGAAGAAACATCTTCCAACCAAAATGGAAAAACATAAATTCTAAATTTTGGATAGTTTAGTGATTTGTAAACAAAAAATACATGAGAATAAATGAAATAAACATTTATATATTACAGTACAAAATATGAACAAAATGTTAAGGGATCTTAAAAAAAGTGTCCAGCTTGGAAATTTATGAAATATTTTTTGATAGAGCTGAAACATATTGCTTAGATTCTCTCTATGTGATTTTAGAATATTTATAGTTTAAATCCCTAATCTCCTTACTGTTTCTAACATTTGTGCTACTTTATTAAATATTTGTTTCCCGAATTCAATGACCTTTTCTCTAAATGTTAGAGAATATTTTTAAATGGTGTCTTCATTGAAAATTTAACATATGTCAAAGTATTTTAAATAGTGTCATTCTATTTACTACTTTTATGGACTCATACTTGTTTTCTCTCACCACAATGGTTACTTGGGGTACAATGATGAATGTGGCAGATGTTAAGTTGGAGACAGCAGAGAAATAGAAACAAATGATTTGCATATTGGGCAAAGATTTAGTGTTGGTAATAAATGACCTGACTATTAAAAAATAGAAAGGAAAATGGATAGAACTAGAAAATGTCATCCTGAGTGAGGTAACCCAGACTCAGAAAGACCAACATGGTATGTACTCACTCATAAGTGGATACTAGATGTAAAGCAAAGGATAGCCAGACTGCAACTCACAACTCCAGGGAGGCCACCTAGTAAGGAGGACCCTAAGAAAGACACAGGGATCACCCAGCGACAGACAAATGGATGAGATCTACATGAGCAAATTGGGGGTGAGGAGGGGTAATGGAGGGCAAGGGTCAGGGGAAGGAGAGCTTAGGGGAGCATGAGGTCCCAGCTGGATCAGGAACAGAGTGGGAGAACAAGGAAAGAGATACCATGTAAATGAAGACCCCATGGGAATAGGAAGAAGCAGTGCCAGAGAGGTCCCCAGAAATCCACAAAGATACCTCCACTATAGACTACTGGCAATGGTCGAGAGAAAGCCAGGGCTGACCTACTCTGGTGGTCGGATGGCCAAACACCCTAACTGTCATGATAGAACTCTCATCCAGTGACTGATGGAAGCAGATGCAGAGATCCACAGCCAGGCCCTAGGTGGAGCTCCAGGAGTCCAATTGAGAGAGGAGGGATTATATGAGCAAGAGATATTGTGACCATGATTAGAAAAAGCACAGGAACAAATAGCCAAATTAGTGGAAACACATGAACTGTGAACCAGTAGCTGAGGAGCCCCCATGGAACTGAACCAGGCCCTCTGGATAAGTGAGACAGTTGATTAGCTTGAAATGTTTAGGAGGCCCCCAGGCAGTGGAACCAGTACCTGTCCTTGGTGCATGAGCTGGCTTTTTGGAACCTAGGGCCTATGCTGAGACACTTTGCTCAGCCTTGGTGTAGGGAGAAGGGGACTGGACCTGCCTCAACTGAATCTACCAGGCTGGGCTGACTCCCCAGGGCTGACCTTGCCATGGAGGAGGTGGGAATTGGGGGGGGGTGGGGGGGAAGGCTGGTGTGTGGAAGAAGGGAGGACAGGGGAATCCGTGGCCGATATGTAAAATTGAATTAGTTATAAAATAAAAATATTTATTAAAAAAAGAAATTTACCATGTAATGAATGTGCATAGGATATTTCAAAAAGGGAATGCATATAACTACATGGAATTTTAAACTTAATCCCAATTGTTCTACTAGTGAAAATGTATAGGTGAATCTCTCCATCAGTATATTGTGATGCTATGAAGCACAGAAATGCCCTTTTAGCAAATCCATCTACATTGGTATAATCCTATCACTAATTTATTTGTTAAGGTTTAAGTTTAAACCATCTCAAACATAGTTATTATTGTTATAACAGTTTAAGTAATGCATCAGTTTTACTAATGAAAGGTGAGGTTATGGCCTCCTGTAATGGTAGTAAAGTAAACCTGGCTAGTTTGGCCTGTGCTAGTAAAGAAGCTTATGTTTAAAGACACATGAGTCACCATTAGTTGCAACAAAATTCCACATAATGAAATATAGTGGAATAATATGTTTAAAAATGTTTAAACATAAAAAAACAAGAAATAGGAAGTTCGGTGTGGGGGTGAGGTTCTACAGGATATAATAGAGAAGAGAAAGGCAAGGTAGAAATATGTGTCCTGGCTTTGACTCTTTCATTCCACAGAAAAAATATATGTCTTTCCAAGTAACAGTGAATTGTGAACATCTTGTACACCAACAATTAAGTATTACTAAAAATTAGAGAGCTTCTTTGGAAACTTAGAGGGACTATTCTTCAGGAATAATATCAATATCTCAGTATTATTCAAATACCTCTGATATTACCTATTACATAAAATTATTTTCCATTAGTAGCTATTGTAGCTATTTCAAGATAACTGCTATATCATAAAGTAACAAATTACTTTTTTTTGTTTGTTTTTTTTTTGTTTTTTGTTTTTCGAGATAGGGTTTCTCTCTGTAGCTTTGCACCTTTCCTGGATCTCGCTCTGTAGACCAGGCTGGCTTCGAACTCACAAAGATCCCCCTGCCTCTGCCTCCCAAGTGCTGGGATTAAAGGCATGCGACACCATCGCCTGGCAACAAATTACTTCTTAAAAGTGAATCATATTGCATAAAATATTTTAACTTTACAAAATAATGAAATATATTTTGAGGCATATTTTACATTAATTTTGTCTTTACTTTTAGTAAATCCTCTTTCCATCTAACTGTACCCATTTTAGTATATATGAATAATTAATATATAAGATATTTTAATATATAGTTATTAGCACTAATTTTTTAAATTTTCATTGGGGTATAAAAAATAAATAAAATAAAATTAGATGCATTATTGCTTGGCAATTGTACTAATCAATCAGTAGGCATTAAATAATCAACTGGCACATTGCGTTATTTATATTCATTCAAATTTAAATTCATATCTTATCACCTATTTGATGACAGAGAAAATAATGAAGGATTATTCTACTGAGGAAATCATAGCCTTACTGACTTCATTTATGAGGCAATATTAACATAATTGTGCAAAAGAATCTTCCAAATTTGCTACACTTCGTTATTTGTGATTTAGGTGGCTGGGACTTCTGGATCCATTCAAAATGTTCAGTAGTTATGATTAATGACAAAAGCCCTTTTCCCAAAACTCTAGTTGTTCATTTTGATTTGAACCTATGCAAGTAATTATTCTGCTCTGAAATTAGCACATGAATCAAAGAATTTATATTTTCAGGTAAAATACAAGGGCTGAACATTTCAACCTTTATTTCCATATCAGAAATATGTTTGATATCTAATCCATGTGAATTTTACTATACAACTTAACACTATTAATATACAACATATAACTCTCTAGATGTCATGGGTAATTCAAAGAGTAAGGATATATACTTTATGATCTCTTCTCCTTGTTGTGGTTGGAGATTTTAAATGTAATTTGTATCAACGTGTAACACAAGAAAAATATTTTGATGACTAAATATATTAAAGGGTGGGAAAATATCATTCTTAATATCAGATCAAGATATAAAAAGTGATCATGGTTAAATTAATTAAGAGATGTGAATATCTTTTTATGAAAACCATGACTATATGCATTCTCAAATATCTCAAGATTAATTAATAATTCTTATAAATTAGAAACAAATACTACGATCTATTGCATCCTATATTTTATGTTGGACATAAATTTGTTAATTTATTCAGCTAATCTCATGACTTCTTTATTCTATATTTTGCATTTTGTTTCTTCTATATACATTGTGTTATATCAATTTTTAAAAGAGAATAAGGTCAAGATATAGTAAGTAATTAGCAAATCATTTTAATGATATTTAAATGAAAATGTCTAATAAAAATGTCTAATGAGTCATTAAATATGAGGTTTATGTAGGTGTAATTAGGAAATAGATTTTGTACAGTATCATTTGTTTTAATCATGGAATCTGAGTTAGAATCAATTACAAGAAGAAATGAAAATTTAAATAAATTAAAAACATGTATTTTGTTCATTCAATGAAAGAAATGTTGAAAAAAGTGACAGAAAGAAAAAGAAAAAAAAACATACAAGTTTTAAAAACATAACCTGCATGTCATATATAGATGGATTATGTGAGAAGCTACTTAATTATGAAATTCTTGTAATTTACTAAAACTGAAGAGATTCTATAAAGTGGATTGTTAAATGGTCATGGAGAACTTCACCAACATTTCATGAGAAAGGAGGGAAGAAATGAGAAGGTAGGAGTTTCTACAGCCACCGTCTGACGTGGCAATTCATGAAGTGGTCATTGAGGTCCAAACCTTCAGTAGAGATCCTGGAAAGTGTTCACTGAGTGAAACCAGTAAGCCAAGTCAGTGCATGAGAGTGACTTTGTTGGCTGTAGATAACAAGGCCTAGGAGGAGACTCTCTGAATACTTGGAAAGCCAAATTCTGCCATGATACTTCTATGATGCTGGGAGTAGATTCAATATTCAATATGTTCTAGCTGTACTTCCGTCTTGCCTTGGCCTATCTTTCCCATTTATCACTGTTATCTTCTCCTTTGGCTTATGGATGTTTGTTCATCATCTGTCTCACTGAGGCAGGGGTAGGAATTATGGACTCTGATTATACCCTGTCTTTGTTTCCTGGCTCCTAGAAAGTTTAATCGGACCCTTGCTTCATGTTTATGTGTGTTGATAGACTATGTCACTGAAGACCCAAAGAAAGAAGGCCAAGTCCTGAAAAATAAAGCTTCTAAACCTGAGAATTCCAATTAAATGTTTTCTTGGAAATTCTTCAGAGTGTTAAAAAGCTGAAGGTATGCATTTGGAGTGTTTTTTCTAAGTCAATGAATTTTTAATACCAAAGAAACATATACCACCTCGTTGCATTTTTACCAAAAGGTAGGATACAAATGTCGCATATTTTGAGGATTAGATGTGGATGAAAGTTATCTTTAAGTGGTGGTTATTTTCACTGATTTGGGTCTATTCAAACATAGAAAGCTTTCTGATTAAAACATTTCAGTTTCTTACAAATTTTAGTTTTGAACTCAATTCATTACTTTAAAAAATAGTTCCTATCTTGTTGACTAATGAGCTTTCATTGAAATGTGATGCTTAACTACTGAAGGACTTGTGATTTAAAGGTTATTTCATTCAGAATTATTTTGGTTAATAAGCTAAGAAAGCCACAGATGACCCATTTGTTATATGAACATGGATTATTAAGGAGTTATTAAGAGATGGAGCTTCATTTTACCATAAGATTATTATCTGTGCTGGTAAGAAGTTGTCAATTCCTAATTCCACAATTGGAGACCTGATTAGTAGACAATAAAATCCTCAGTGCATGGAGAATTCCCTTAAACAACCTGCATATTAGTGACTTTTCATATAATAGTGACTACATACATGAAAATAAATCAACTTATGCAGAGAAGGGACTTTTTTATACAGTCCATCAAAGTAGGGAAGGAGTGGAGATGTAAAGTCACTACTATGGTTGTAAAACAGAGCATGAAGCTGCTTGTTCACTTACCTATTACATATATGAAGCAAAAAGAACAGAATATGTCTTTTAAGTGGTTTTCTCATTGTTTCCTTTCTTATTCTGTCCTGCTTGTCAGTCCTGAGATTGTGGTGCATACACTCAAAACACATCTTCGCAGCTCAGTTAAATTATTTCTTGAAATAGCCTCATAAGGATACCAAAATGTATATTTGGCTAATTTACTTGGTTTTTTTTTATTCTAATCAAATTGATAATCAAAATTAACCATTACAATTGGTTTTTCACTAAGACTGTTAAGCATAAATAAAACCAGTGAGTGTTTGTTCTAAATCTATAGGCTTTTCATCTTGTAGATTCAGGTATAAGTAGGAACAGTTGTTTATAATCAGTGGAAAGAACTCAGACATCAGTGAACAGTATGATTTGACTTTCCCTAAGGGTATTTGGCCAAAGGATTAGCACTGTTAGAACTGCCAAGAAATCTAAAGCTACTAATATACGCTAATTGTTAGCACTAATTAATGTCTACTTGTCTTTTGAATAAACTGAGCTCTTTAGAGTTGGAGGATTTGATCCTGTTTGAGAGTTGCCTTATTATTCCTTTGACTTGATTATATTTAATGATGAGCCCTGGACTAAGTATGTTCTGTTTGGTGATTGGTTGAACTATAATGAGTGACTAATTTCTTTAGTAAATCCAAGAAAATTTCACCATGGCCAAACAAGCTTGGAGCTCAAGTTAACCCCACAGACCCTACAGCCATTCTTACAAAGGTCAGATGAGAACCTCTCCAGTGATTCCATAAAGAGGTTTCCATTGTTGTAATCTCTTATGAAATGTTTATGGCTAGTGAGCCTCTCTAGCAAATGAATTTATTGTAATTAAATAAGCAGGTCACATACCTCTTCTGTTTATCTGAGAAGGTTATTGTCCACTCATATCACAGGGTAGAATAGAATCTTCTCTCCCATATAATACTTTTGTTGTTATAAATCTAGGCCCAAATAATGGATTCTGTAAAATATTTTTGTATACTTTTGGTCTTTATTGTGAGTTCAGCATGATAAGATGATGTATGAAAAAGGGACAAAGTCTCAGATGTGGCTGCTTTCCTCTTGGCCTGACTCCAAGAGCAGCACCTAGCCTTAACCCATCTTTCTTTAACCAATACCTTTTGTTTCTCTTATTGCCCCATGTGAATCTTTTTTGAGACTCTCCCAAGGATCAAAAAAGGCCTATGCAAAACTTGATTCAAGAAACCTAGAAAAGCATGGTACCTGAAAAATTGAGGATTTTGAACTTGATGTTGTATTTTTGAGAGTTCCTTTCAGGTTATTTTGAGCATATGGAAAACAACTGGCTAAACTATAAATATTGAGAAAAATAAAAATGCCCTAGGCAAAAGGAAAGGGCTTCAGTCCTTAGAGGCTGGACACCCCCCTCCCCTGCAGCCAAGAAAGGCTAAATTCATTCTTAAGGTGCCTCTGAGTCTTCTTTCCATGGATCCGCATGAATCCACGCACTTGTGCAACAACATTCTGCTACACCAGTTTTCAATCTTAGAAGCAATAGCTGAAGTGGTACAGTTAGCATGTATAAAAGAACTGAGTTTTGGAGACAAGGATATTAATTAAGAACTTTGAAATTCAAAGCAACTCTAACATAGGAGATGGTGTGTGTGTGTGTGTGTGCGTGTGTGTGTGTATATATAAAACTGAGACAGAGACAGAGGCAAGGACACAGACAAAGACACTGTCTTCCATTGACTTTATCTATTCATCATTTATGGACTTTGGGGTTGATTCCATGGTTTGGGCATTATGAAAAGTGGATCAATAACCATGGAGGACTACTGTCTCCTGACTGACTGACTTTACTTTCCTGGTTGTACAGAGAGTAACATCTTGAATAGATCAAAAGGTAGTTTATTTGTAGTTTTCTAAGGAAAACCTATATAATTTTATGTAACAATGGTACTAATTTATACTCCTTAAGCTGATTTTTGCAACACTTTATTTTTTGTTTGTTTGTTTTGATTTTATATTGATTTTTATCCAATATATGTTGATCATAATCTTTCTACTTCTCACAACTTTTAGAACCTTGATCTTATCCATTTCCTTATCCACCCAACTTCATATACTCTCTCTCACTCTCAGATAAAAAATGAATTTCAGAACAAAAAAATCTCAGTGAGACAAAAAAAATGTAAATTTTGTGTTTGATAACTATACCTGGGCATGTAGCCTGCCCTGGAATGTGTTTGATATACTCCAACAGTGAGAACTGATTTTCTGCTTCCCAGCAGGTATCAATTGCAAATAGTTTTTGGTAAGCTATACTTCATGAGCTGAAATTGCTATCTGACATTACTAAATGGGTGAAGAATGTAAGGCTAGACTGATTGGTCATGGGCCCTAATGAAAAAATCCTACTACTATTTTTTCTGCTAAAATAACATAGTAATAAAATGAATTTAATACCACATTGTTACACTCATAGATCAAATCACTGCTCAACTGTCATCAGAGAACCTTATTTTTGAAATATGTGATAATGAACTCTGCGACCCACAACTGCACAATGTGCAGAGAGTGAGGGAATTTGGAGCACTCAATCCTAAATGGGAGGTCTTTATCAAACTACTGTCTTCAAGGCTCAGTGTTTTGTGCAGAATAGGAAGTGGAAAGATTGTCAGAGCCAGGAGACTGTGGAAGACACCAAGGAAAGAGCATACTTCAGATACAATAGAGAAAGTTACAATATATACAAAACCTGCAGAGGTTAAATAAGGCATGAGAAACAGGAAATTGCTCTCTTGAGGATGAGGATTTCAAAGAGGTAAGCTAATGACTGCCTGTTCTGCTTCTCTGTTTTTTCAGATTTTTAATTCTATCACTTGGGAGGCAGAGATCCATCTGGATCTCTGAGTTCAAGGCCACACTGGGATCAGAGCCAGGTGTGGTGGCACACACCTTTAATCCCAACATTAGGAAGGAAGGAAGATGGCAGGGTACAGAAAGGTATATAAGGCATGAGGAAATAGGAAATCTCTCTCTTGAGTGCTGTGGGATGTCTTTCTGTACAATGTGAATGAGTGTTGCTCTGGTTGGTTGATAAATAAAGCTCCATGGCCTTTGGTAGGGCAGAATGTAGCCAGATGGGAAAATCCAAAGGAGAGAGTGAAAGGATAAAGGAGAGGCGGGGGAGAGATGCCATCCCGCAGTCCAGGGAGCAGCAGTGCTGGCACACAGGTAAAGCCACTAGAAATGGGCTGAGTTTAGTTATAAGAGCTAGCTAGCAAGAAGTTGAGCCATAGGCCATAGCCATACAGTTCATAATTAATATAAGCCTCTGTATGTTTATTTGGGTCTGAGCAGCTGTGGACCAAGGCGGGACATAGGAAAACTTCCAGCTACACTTGATTCTGAGGATTTCATAGAGGTAAGCTAATGGTGGCTGTTTTGCTTCTCTGATCTTCCAGCTTTCACCCAATATCTGGCTCTGGGATTTTTATTATAAGACCTTTTAAGATTCATGTTACATTTAAAATTAGGAAAAAAAATCCCTGCATTGACCTCTGCATTTTATCTTTTTGATAGCATCTCATCATTGCTTGATTTTCACTTCTGCACAGTTAGTGATGCTGAGACTTATTTTTTATTTTTTGTCAAATTTGCAAAGGCCATTTATAAGCCTTCTCTGGCAAATGATGTGTTCATAATATTGACCTATGTTTAAATAATGCATGTCATATATACTCATACCATATATACATGGAAAGAGAAAGACATATAGAACAAACTACAGCACATTATGAGTTGCTTAATTTCATATATATTTTAGATTTTGATCCCATGGTAAATACCTAGTGTAAATACTTCCACAGAATTTTTCCTTATTAAAAAATGTACATGTTGTTGCTGTGTTTACATGTGTAAATGATGAGGGCATTTAAGTTGTCAGAAGACAACTTTATGTAGTTGACTCTCTCCTTTCATCATGAATTCTGGGGGTTAAATTCCGGACAATAAGCTTGAACAGCACTGATCCTCGTCTACAGAGATATTTCCAGGCTGTATTCTCCATTTTCTGAGTTATTATCTACTTCACTTTTTGTTTTCTCTCTTATACAATAGCATTTTAGTATGATATAACCATGTTTAACTTTATTTTGTTGTTGGTGTTCATGATTTTAGGGTCATAGGCAAAAATTGTTCCCTATGCTAATATCCTGAACTATTTTTCTTATACTTTTTTTAACTGTTTGAAAATTTGGGTTTTACATTGAATTAATGAATACATTCATAATTGATAGCTTAATCAATGAGAAGCAAAGTCATCCTTTCAATTCTTTGCATGGATATCTGTTTTTTCTCCACACTATTTACTTAAGAGAAGGTTCTTTTCTCCTTGTGTGTGCTTGGCTTCTTCATCAAAAATCGGTTGGGTGTAATTTTGGATTATTTGTGGTTGATTTATTCTGTTCTGTTGGACTGTGTTCTAGACTGAAGTGCCTCTTCAGTATCTGACTCTAATTATTTTAAATATTTTTATCTTTTTACACTCAAGACTTCTGAATGAAACAACTGAGCAGGACTGGAAAAGACAGACATGAATGTAGATGTAATTCTAAATGGTCTTCTTAAATAAGAAACACAAAGCCAAATAAACAATTAAAAGCCCAGAGATCGAGCAGTAGCCAAGAGCTAAGACTAAGACCACCTTATCTTTCCACTTGCTGTCATCCTTCCCCTGAGCGAGAGTCCTTCTTCCTGTGTCCTGTCTTTTTATTGCCTTTCTGTTCTGCCTTCTCATTGGTTCTAAACCTAACCACATATCTTCCTTGTCACTGATCACTGCCTGTATATATATCTCATGTCTCTATGGTTTGTACTGTGATTAGAGGTTCGAGTCACCACTTGGCTGTGTCCTTGAACACACAGAGACTCTGCCTGCAATGTGATCGGATTAAGGGCATGTACCACCACTGCTGGACTTCTGCTAAATGGCTTGCTCTTAGCTCTGATCCCCAGGCAACTTTATTAGCATACAAATAAAATCACATTTCAGCACAAATAAAGTATCACCATACATGATGTGGTAACAATAACATCCATGCAAATTCAAGGATAAATATTTCTTTTGTGCCCTGAGAAGAATGATCTTAGCTCACTTGAACATCAGAAAGAATGAGCCTTATCTAATGAGTTTTATCTTTCACAGCCATAACTTAAGACTTTATAACAAAGAGGCATGATATATAGATTCTCTGTAAGTTCTATGGAGAGCTGTGAATTTGCCTTTTCATTGACTATCTCCTCCTTTAAGAGATAGCTCTCAAATGGCAATCCCCTTTCCTGCAGAATTCTTTTCTTGATGTTATTCTTATGTGTACTCTTGGTTATTCTATTTGGACCATAAATTATTTTGTGAATAATTAGATGAATTAAAATCATTTCTCCGTTCTTTAGAGTATGAGGACCCAACTTGATTATGTTGAACAATCTAGAGACTACAATCTTACCAGCATGCTAATGTCCTTCTGGAGATATGAGAAATGCACTGTCAAATGTGGGCTGAGTGATTTGTATCCTGCTGTGGATATCATTCTGTATCAATAAAGTGCTGATTGGCCGGTAGCCAGACAGGAAGTATAGGCGGGACTAACAGAGAGGAGAATTGAGGGAACAGGAAGAGAGAGGAGAGACTGGCTGGAGCCGCGGCCAGGAGAAGGAAGATGTAAGGTACCGGTAAGCCACGAGCCACGTGGCAAAGTAGAGATTAATAGAAATGGGCTAAATATAAGAGTAAGAGCTAGACAATGATAGGCCTGAGCTAATGGCCAAGCAGTTTAAATAATGTAAGCGTCTGTGTGTTTATTTTATAAGTGGGCTCGGAGACTGGTGGGACTTGGGAGCTGGAGACTGGCGGGTGACAGAGATTTGTCCTGACTGTGGGCCCGGCAGGAAAACTCTAGCTACAGTATCCCATCTGGATTACATGGGGAGTAATTATAGTGAATAGATTCCAGCATCATCACGTAAGCATTATAATTGTGCTCCTTTCACAAGCTAGATATGTACATGTTCTATCTCCTTATCCACCAACAACATAGCCTGGGATTTGAATGTTGGGAAGATTTTTTTTTTTTTAAATATCACAGATGGATCATGTAACTCAGACAACTCACTCTATCTCAAGTATGAAACTACTTAGAGCTTTTCAGTGCAATTCCCTTAGGGGTTTGAGACTTTTTATTCTTGTGTGCTGTGTAGACACTTTTAACTGCAAGGTTAGTCATTCAATTATAAAGCAATTCAAATATAAAATGTGTTTCTTTTGGCCTAAATGACCTGTAGATGAATTTCTAAATGGTCTCATTAAATAAAAAACATGGAGCCAGAAATTTTGATTAAAGCCTTAGAGAGATCAGGGAAATATGGAAAGCCGCCAGCTAACCTCACCTCACCCACTCTGCAGCTTCCAAGCAGAGCGACTTCCTGTCTACCCAGGCTTATATGCCTTGCTTTTCTGCTCTCTCATTGGTTCTTAGCCCAGTCACCTGACTTCCTCTTCCTATACAGCTCTGTCACTGTCTGTCTGTACAGACCTCTAGGTCTCTATGGTTGGTACTGGAATTAAAGGCATGTGTCACCATGCTTGGCTCTGTCCCCTAGTGTGGCCTTGAACACACAGAGATCCTGACTGCTAAGGGATTAAGGGTGTGTGCTGCCTGACTTCTTTGTTTACTTAAAATGGCTGGCCTCGCCCCCCCCCCAATCTCCAGGTAAGCTTTATTATTAATGCACAAATAAAATATCACCACATTTCAGCAGAAATAAAATATTATCACAGTGACCAATGATACATTCTTGACCCAGGAAGAAAATCAAATACTCTTCCCCTCTTAGGATGAAATGGTATGATGATGCCACTATGGTAGCCTTAAATGAGATAACCAAAAGGAAATTTATGTTATGCTTATGACTAGATTCATATATCACAAACACTTAAACATTTTTTTGCAACAATTTGAGAAAGTTACTTGACTTTCTACAGTATATCCTGATGTTTATTTTAGTATTTTGCAGTGGTCATATGAAGGTCTCTGGACTTGGTTGAGATGAATTCTATATGACACTATCCTTAAATACATGTTAAATGAAGCTAGCTACAGTGATTATGTACCAGGCAGTGCAGATTATAAGATATTGTTAGATGTATCTTGGTATATACTTAGAAAAAAAATGACCAAGGCCTGAATCTCATAAAACCCAGAACTGGAGGGTATTTCCTTACAAGTTTCTTAGATTTTTTTTTTAAATTCTCCCATGCAGTCTGAGCAAAATAGACAAGATATAACAAAGACAGAGGATCTAACTTTACCCTTAAAACCATTTAATGTATTTTGTTTGTTTGTTTGAGAAAGGATTTCTCTATGTAGCTTTGGCACCTTTTCTGGAACTCACTCTGTAGTCCAGGCTGGCCTTGAACTCACAGAGATTCACCTGCCTCTGCCTCCCGAGTGCTGGGATTAAAGGCATATACCACCACTGCTGACTGCTTTAAAAAAAGACAATAAGATCAGATAGAGGGCTCAGCAGGTAAGGGTATGGTCCTCATGCCCAATGACCAGACTTCAATCTCCTGAGACTATATAATGGATGGTAAGGACCACATTTGCACAAGTTGTCCAATAAATTCCACATAGGCACAATAGCATACCTGCTCATCATGATGTAAAAACAAAATAAATAATATAAAAAGCACCAAAAGATGTGCTCCCTATATATTTTAGAATTTGTTTATAGCAAAGAAGTAAAAACTGTATGATGTTTGTGATGGCTAATTTTGGTGGTCAACTTGACTACATATGAAATCAACTAAAACCCAAGCATCTGGACATGCCTTTGAGGGAATTTCTTGATGGATTTCTTACGGTGGGAAGGCCTACTCTAAAACTGGGCCACACCATCTGGTAGCTGCCAACAATAAGACATGGAAGAAGGGAGTTTTTGGCTTTTTGCCTTCTTATATTTACTTCCACTGGTAAGTTCATCTATCCCGTTGCTGAGGTATTCTTTAGATATCATTAGAACATGCTTTTTCAATATTCAAGTAAATATTGAAGACAAGCTGAGGTATTCATCCTCATGGACTGAACACAATAGGACTCTTGGTCTTTCCATTAGGAGAAAGCCATTGACAGATTAGCCAGGCCACAGCTTCTAAGGCATTCTAATAAATCCTCATATGTAGTTGGGAACAAATATGTATTCATTGTTTTGGTTCTGTTCATCTAGTGGACTCTGACTAATACAGTACTTACGTATTTCCTGAAGGGAACATTAAAAAAATATGTGAGGAAACTACATATTTTATGAATAATCCTACAGCATGTATGAGAAGATCCATGCCTAACTTGAATGAATAGAATGAATATAAAGTAGTATTTTACCCTCTATCTAGTGAAATAAGAATGTACTTTAATAGACATCTCACACATTATATTTGTAGAAAACTTTTTTATTCAGTAAAAGTATAATGTGATAGACAGTTTGTGTTTATGTGTACAGTACATTTGTATTCAGTGGTACATAAAATATGTGTCTGTTTTTAATTAATAAAACAAATTTTAAAAAGCAAAAATAAATGTATACTATTAATTTGAGGTTCATTGATATTTTCCTCTAAAACCTAACATTGTATAAAACACAGAATTTTTCACATATTTTCAGTGTGTATTTCGAGATGGATTAGTAGTTTAAGAGCAGTTGCTGTGCAAACATGAGTATCAGAATTCACTCACATAAAGAGCACAACTTTACTCATCCTTGTTTGTAATCCCAAGCCTGAAAAGCAGAGAAAGGAACATTGGTATTTCCTGCATTGACAAAAGAATTGTAATTCCAAGTACAAGGTAAGAAAATTATACATAAAAGTCATTATAAATATTATTTGTAATCTTCTTACCAAAAGAATATCACTACTAATTTGCCTATTGTTTATTTATACATAGGCCATAATTATAAATTAAAATAATTTTAGCAACTTTGATTAATATAATCTGGAAAATAGGGGGAGATTTAGAAATATAGACTATGTATTTACAAATAAAATAAATTTAAAAATTATTTCATACTGATCTTGATTTTTTCAATTGAATTTTATTGAATAAATATAATGATTCCATATATAAATTTTTAGTGATTTTCATTCATCTTAATGTATCTTTACCTTTATAGAAATAAAAGATTTTGATAAAATTGAGGATACCATTGGTTATTTTGTTAAATAGATTGGTTATTATTATAGCTTGATAAATTATTTTATACCCAATTACTTTTACTTTTCTTTAGAGACAGAGTCAAGCAAGTAGTCTTGGTTTGCCTTGCTATTTCACTAGGTTGGCCTTGAACTAACAGAGATCTTCTTGCTTCTGCTGCCTGAGCACTAGGACAAAAATTATGTTCCAGTCACACAAAGCCACTTTTGTGTTCCTTTTCTTTTTTTTTTCACCATATCATACGGCATTTATTTCAGGTAGTGGGGGCTAACTCAACTTTGGAAAATAAATAAATAAATTCATGATATGCACATGATAAATTATATATATGTGTGTATGTGTGTGTGTGTGTGTGCGTAAAATCGTATCAGTAAATGCAGAAATATCACCTTATGAAATCTGTTCATGATTTTTAAAATTAATACATCTAACATCATGTCTATTCACATCCACATTATTGGTGTTATTTCCTTATAGTTGCTTTTTAAGGAATTGCAACTGCGTAATTTAACAATGGTGATTCAGCTTCACAAATATATTTTGAGTGAGCTCAAAAACTTTTCATCCATGATAGTTATCTAAAAATTGTTTGACAAAATATGTTATGTTATAAATTAATACAATTACCATGTTATTGCATAAGTTCAGATATTTCCCTATTTTTATCTATAAATTCAATTATTGCCCTATTGAATTCAGTTACTGTATACATTTTTAAAAAAAATCCAATATAAAATCTATCTTATAAAGCAATTCAGTTGTTTCTTAAACAGATCAGTCAATTCACATATATCATAGAATTTAAATTTTTCAATATTTTACAAAGATAATTTAACTTAAGTTAAAAGCTAATACAAAAATGTTCATATTTTCTAAAGCTTGAAATCTGCTCTGAAATCTTTCCTATGGTGAAGAGCTGTGCAGAATGTGAAGCATCTATAATGCTGCATACTTCTTAGCAGTAAAATTAGCATAGATTAATCCAGTTTTATGTAAAATAAAAATAGTTCTCCAGAGGATTACACTGACTGAAAAAAACTTGCACATGGTATAGACACTTCAATATGTTTGTTTGTTAAATTATATAAACAATTAAGACTTTGAAAGTCACATTCAGAGTTTCCTTCCAATTTTCTACTTATTTTTGCAACATAGTCTTATTCTTTAATTTAACTTGATCTGGAACTCACTACATAGCCTACATAGATCTCAAACTCACAACAGTTCTGTTTCAGCCTCATATGTGCAGAGTTTATGGGTTTGAGCCAAAAAACTCAGCAATTTTGATGGTTTTAGAAAGAGGTAACACATTCATATCTTTGTGTCTGTGTAGCAACACAAGGGTTAAATGATTAGTAAGTAATTTCAAGGGCATACACAGCAAAATGGCTCACAATGCTAACTTCACTATATTAATATCCATGAGTTATTAATATTATTACTGTTATTAACCTGAAATCAACATGGCAATTGATAGCAACAGGAGCCACAGACATCAATACAGACACTGGCTACAGTAGGGCTCCACACCCAGACATGACCCCCAGCTGCAGCCCTGGCCCAGATATCACCATGGCACTCATATCATTATGTCCTGAGTGGTTGAACAGACTGTAGGCAACCCCTCGGCCTTTGGTTATACCAGGAGTCCCAGATGTCAACTCTGACTCTGGCAGTGTAGGGCCATGGACCCAAACATAGCCCTCTGCAGCAGCCTGGGCCTGGACAACACTAGGTCCCCGAGTGGCAGCAAAGGCCACACAGACCAGCATGGCTCTGTCAGTGTCACGGCCCTCAGACCCCATGAAGCCACAGATTGCGCCCTGGACCCCAGGCTTCCATGTGGCCTTTGGTGAAACATAGGCCACAAAGGTTAGCACAGACCCTGGCTGTGATAGGACCAAAGACCCATACCTGGCCCTTGGCAGCAGCCCCGCCAGGCATCACCATGGCCATGGTGGCAAGCCCACCTCTCAATCAGGCTGCACCTCATTGCCTTCACCATGGCCCCAACTGGCATGTAGCCTCCCACATCAGCATACAATACTAGCAGGCTCTCCATGACTAGTGTGGCTGTGGTATACACCAGAATAGTTTCGGTGAGGATCCGGCGATGATGCTGTACCAGAAACCAGGGGCCTTGAACCAGACCAGAACCTTATTTCAAGGAACATTTGATAGTAAACCTGACTGGACAACTGTGGCATATTGCCCCCAATACCATCAGGATTAATGAAGAGGTGTTGGAGAGTCAGGAAAGAAGGACAAATGAAGAGGGTTTTTGTTGTGGTGGTGGTTTGTTTGGTTGGTTGGTTTGATTTGGTTTGGTTTGTTACTGCTTTTGTTTGTTTGCTTGCCTGTGTTGTTTTGGTTCTGGTTGATTTTGTTTTTTTATTTTCCTTGTGGGGGCACTGCAGGGATGAAGGGAGGATATGGGAGGACCAGGAGGTGAGCAGAATTAGGGTGCATGTTGGGAAATTCCCAAAGAATCAGTAAAGAAATTATGTTAAAAGAAACTCATATTAAGTATAATTATACCTCTTCCTAAATTTAAATTTCATTGCATAAAACAAACATAAAACTACCATTTTAATATGCCACGAACAAAATATTCTAAAGTGTTGTTTTAAAATAAATTTTCAAGTTTCCTTTCTAATTCTGTCTTTTCAATGGTTTGGCCTTCATAAAGAAACTGCCCGTGAATGTTTCCAAAGAACAGATGGGAAGCATGTTGGATCATTTTGCTAACACAATGTCCTGTTGAGTGCAAAATTAATAGTAACAACCCAACTTATTAAACAGGATTATCAGTGAGATATCATCAGAGACAACCTTTCATGGTGGTAGAGAAGTGCCAGTCTTAAGAAATCTCAGAAAAAAACTACATCTTTTCTAATATAATTTCTAACTTTTTTTGTCTCTTAGGTATAATTCTGATTTTAATTACGTTATTTTTTTTTTTCGAGACAGGGTTTCTCTGTGTAGCTTTGTGCCTTTCCTGGAGCTCACTTGGTAGCCCAGGCTGGCCTCGAACCCACAGAGATCCGCCTGGCTCTGCCTCCCGAGTGCTGGGATTAAAGGCGTGCGCCACCAACGCCCGGCCTAATTACGTTATTTTTGATTACTTAATAAATTGAAAAATTAAGCAAGCATATTTTCTTGTTTCAAATTTTTAACACAAACTCACTGAAAGAGCAATACTTTCTGAAAAGCATCGAAAAACTGGATAAATTCCTATTTATTGACTAGACAATTTGACCTGTGGCTGATCCGGTGTGACTCAGTGTACTTTATACCTGGCTTTTATTTATTTTTTTATTTTTTATTTATTTATTTATTTTGTTTTTTTTCGAGACAGGGTTTTGAAACCTGTGTAGCTTTGTGCCTTTCCTGGAACTCACTTTGGAGACCAGGCTGGCCTCGAACTCACAGAGATCTGCCTGGCTCTGCCTCCCGAGTGCTGGGATTAAAAGCATGCGCCACCACCGCCCGGCTCATACCTGGGTTTTATAAAAGTGTTCTGGTGGTTCAAACCAAAAACAAAACTTCTACTTTCTTATCCAGAAATGAAAACCATTATCCCTTCTCTTGAAAATGTGCTAACTCTCTGATATGGTTGACTCTAACAGAACGTGGCCAGGGGTGCTACCTAACTTCCTCTGCTACACCTTAGAAAAGCATCCTTAAATATAAAATTTTAAAGTTACATGGAGAGTCAATTGGAACTCTGCTCAGCAGTTCAAGCTCAGGTCCAATTCTGTAACGCACAACATTTGCCAGCCATGTGCAGAAGTCAAGTTGAACATCCCAAAATGTTTGAGCTACCAGATGACTGAAGACTCATTAGATAGCACCTGGAGCAGAAGAAAGACCCTAGTAGGACTAATTAATCTATAGAATCATTTGCAAATAAGAAATACTATTTGTTTTCTTCTACAAAAATATAGGATGTGCAAATATAAAGCAATAGGTATGTAAAGCATGGTTGGTATATTTTGTAAGTTCTTACAGTCACTCTTATGTAACTAGAGACACATCTCTTTTCTTAGATAAGAGGAGGCACATGATATGAAATAAGTGTACCATCCAGTAATGCCAGCAGATCACCCCTTTGGATGAGATAATAAGGAAAAAAATCTGGGAAAGAGACATGAAAAAGTACACATTTTGAAAATAGAGAGTCTTTAAGTGTGCTGTTTTTTTGCATACAAAGTCTGTAAAAGGGTCATTAAAGAGCACTGATGGGGAGTTTTTCTCCACTGTGAGCCTAGTGTTCTTGCTATGTAAAGATGGTGAAATAAGCCTGGAGTCAGATAATGAAAGTATAACTATGTCTCAGAGAGCAGAACAAGCAGTCCAATAAGCCAGTAATGGATGGAAATGTGAACTTGCCAGCAACAAATTTAGACAGAGCCCACCTTAAGCTCAGAACACTAATGATGACATGAAATCACAGCACGATGCTTGAAAGGACTCTGAATAACAGATGTAAACAGGGAATATGCTTCACCTCAAAACCACTCTCAGGACCATAAGCAGGCATTATTCCTACCCAGTCTAGGAAGTCAGCTTCTCTTAAATTCCAGGTTCTCTTCATTAGTTTCCCCAAAAGGCCAAACTGTGTTAAAGGAGATGCTGCTTATTTGGTAGCCCAGAGGTTTCATTTGGCTAAATCTCACACATCCTATGCACTTCAGAAGGCATATGAAATCAATCCAGAATAAAATATTTTTTGCAAAGGATTTCAGTTTTTTTAATCATAAGCAAATCCTAAAGGACTCCAGTGCTCCTGTTTTTTCTTGCTCCTAGTGGAAGACAGAAGTCATTAAAATAGGAAAAATCATCCAGGAAAAATTCACATTTTGTTCACCTAAATATTGATATGTGTTTTGGAATTGTCACCCATATTGTAACAAGTAGGAACAAAAACAGCTCAATCCAGCAGGGATCATCCCTCCTGCAAATCGTTAGACACTTGAATCAATTTAAATTTAGGTTTTACTCTGCAGATGGAATATAAGTTCTACTAACAGTTCTTACTTTAAGATGGTTAAAGAAATAACACTGCTGATTTTTTTTCTTATCAAAAATCACACTGTGAACACAGAACTTTATGATCATGGAAATAAATCCATGTTTTTAAAATATCTTTTAAATTTTGCAAAGTGTTCCATTTACTAAAATGCAGACAGCACAAGAATTCACAGATAATAAGGATAAATTTACATAGCCCAAATATGGTGATAATTTATTTGTACTGAAATGTGATTTTATTTGTATGTTAATAAATAAAGTTGCCTGGGGGTCAGAGCTAATAGCAAGCCATAGCAGAAGTTGGGCGGTGGTGGTGCACACCTTTAATCCCAGCTCTTGGGAGGCAGAGCTAGGCCGATCTCTGTGTGTTCAAGGATACAGCCAGCATGGAGACACACGCCTTTAATCTCAATACCAACCATAAAAGACCTGGGGATCTGTACAGTCAGGCAGTGTCTAGGAGGTCATGTGGTTGGGTTTATAATCAATGAGAAGGCGGAACAGAAAGTCTATATAAAGACAAACACACAGGAAGTAGCTCTCTTGCTGAAGAGGACAACAGCAGCAGTGAAGGGTAAGCTCTGACCTCTTGGGCTTTCATCTCCGCATTGGCTCTGTGTTTCTTATTTAATAAGACGGTTACTTCTACACCCAAACTCCCTTTTACACTATCAAATTCTGTAGGTTTGATTATGGGCTATTATTCTTGTTTGTAAATCCAAGCAAAAATATATGCTGTGTTTCTAAGTGCCTCTAGAAGAAGATAATGGGTTGGAAGGCATTTTTGTACTATTTTCATGAATGCTAGAAAGCAGCCTAGTGAAGAATATTAGAAGTCAGGAAACAGAAAGAGTTTTGATAGCAAGTGAAAGGCAATGGATGGACTCTATGGTAACCTTGTATTTCCAGGTCAAATAGGGAGGATATGGGGCTTTAAATGTTCAGTTATAAAGAAAGGTTGAGCTGTGAGCATCCCATTCTTGCCAGCTATAGACAATACAAAGAGAAGCACAATTTCCTTGGATACCTGAAGTTTGCACCAGAGATACAGTTCCTCTCACCTCATTGACTTGTTGAATAACCTCAAAATAAAATTACTCAGGTCAGAGAATCAAAATGTGTCATGTATTTGCATTCTGAAAGATTAATTTAGAAAAAAAATCCAAAGAAACCAAAAGCATTTGGTTAACAAAATACATGAGTATATATTTAAACAACTTACAGCACATTTAATTTCAAAGACTAGTTAAAATTTCATAAAAGTTTTAGCTCTACTTTGGATTACTTGGTTGAATATTAATATTGACCCCCTTTAGAAGCAAACCAAGTTTAACTAATAAAATTTGTCATTCCAATGAAATCTTTTAGTCACAAAGTCTGTCTTTTAAAAACAAGAATAAGAATAATAAAAAAAGAAAAAATATGTGTTTAAGTGCTCATGGTACATGTGTGTACACATGTGCATAGGGTGTACTAATCCATGTGCATGTATGTGCAGGCCAGTGCTTGATAACTAGTTTCTATCTGAATCACATTCTACTCATTTTAAGACAACATCTCTCACTGACACTTGCACTTGCTATTGTGGCTAGACTTTCTAATAAGCATATCCCTGAGATCCAACGGTCTCCACATCTCTAACTCTGTATTACAGATAGGTACCATAACACCTGCCATTAAATGGACAGATAGGTACCGTACCACCTGGCATTAAATGGACTCTGGGGTTTAACCTCGAATCCTCACGCTTGCTCCGCAATCACTTTCCCAGCTACATCATATCCCCAAATAAGAAAACTTCTTTTGAATTTTAACTTGTAATAAAACTAAAACGTGAACAGCAATCAAAGACTACACATTTTGGTAAAGACTATTTAAAATAAATAATGAGATATATTAAAACTTGTCAGAAACATAAAAATAAACCTCAAAATTTTAGTCTTAATATTTCAGGAAAAAAAACAATAAACCATATTTTTCAAAGGTGAAAATAATTTCTTACATTTCATTTCTTTATTTGAATAAAAAGAAAATGTGTATGAACCCTTTTATAATTTTCCTAGGGTCTTTCTGGTGCACATGTGTACAAATGAAGACACCTAAGAGAAAATAATCTATTTCCCACTATGACACTGAAAAGGATATCTTTAAGTTATTGACTGTGAAAAGCTGCAGCGCCTCTTCTTTTACAATGTTTAAATAGCTACTTCTAAAATATTTTTTCATGAATTAATGAAAATTTAAATAATATAAACTAACACACATTGATATAAAAATATCAAGTAAAATAACAAGAAAATCATGAAAACACTATTGAGAAGTTTTGAAATACTGCCAAAATATAAAGTCAATAATAAAATATTTTCTAAAAAGAGAAATTATAAATAGAACATCATGGTAACAGAGAAGAATTATTGAGATAAAAACATGAATTAATATGCAGAGAAGTAGAAAAGAAAAGATTTCTAAAGACAGTTTCTACAGGACCAGGATAATATAATAGGGAAGGGTATTCAAAGGCATGAAGATACAAATAAAACAGTCAAATGAAAATAATTACAATATTAAAAGTATTAGAAATTCTATTTCAAGAACAGGGACTAGGTGGTATTTGTATGGTATTTTGTTTGTGTTCTCACAAATAAAGCTTGCAGGAAGATCAGAGAAGCAGAGCAACCAGCCACCAGAGAGACTTTTTACCTCTAGGAATCCTCAGATTGAATTGGGGGAGATTCTGTCTCTAGGAATCCTCAAACTGAATGGAGCCCTCGTCCTGTCTCCACCTCCCAAGTGGGATCAAAGGCTTGATACTCCCATGTTCTGGGATCAAAAGGATGATCCTCTCAAGTGCAGGAATTAAAGGTGTGAGCCACCACTGTTTGGCTCTGTTTCTTTTTTAGACTGGTTCAATCTTGTGTAGTCCAGGGTTCCTTGAACTCCAGATCATTCTGTTTCCTCCTACCAAGTGCTAGGATTAAAAGTGTATGCCACCAATACCTGGCCTCTATGGTTAATTACTGGCTTGCTCTGCCCTCTGATCTCCAAGCAAACTTTATTTGTCAGAACACAAACAAAGTATCATACAACATTCCCTCCTTTTTGTCTAAACAAAAAGCAAAGGTTTTAAGTAACATAGAAAAACTATATACAATATGTACAATAACTATATAAAAATATATACAAGCAATAATTCCATTAACAATGTCTAGCTCATTAGCATTTGACAAATTCAGAGAAAATACTTCATTATCTATCATATCTTCATGACTCCAAAGTTGGATCTTCTGGGCCAACCATTTTTATTGGTGTCTGGTCTCATTTTACTGAAAATATATAAACTTTTAAAGGTAACATATATATATCTGTATTAATATAAATATAAATTGTGTATTTTACACTAGCCAGCCAAAGATAATTTTTTTGTTTTATGTTTGAGGAGGTAAAATATACATTACATGTCTTGTAGTCACTTTAGGTTTATTTTTCGACATCTGTAGTGAGGAATTTCAGAGGATCTTCCTTGACCAGATCCAATTATTTTTAATTTTGAATGAATCCGTTGCCTCTTATTTCCTGTGGAAACAAAAACATAACCTCTCCCCATAGTGGTATACCTTTTGACTTAAATTTGGGAGTCAAGATATTTTTAAAATATGTAGGTTGGTTAATCCAGCAACTTTTATAATCAAATGACTCATAGCAGTCAAAAAATTTAAAGACAACACAATAATATACGTAATCTGGACATTCTGTGCATTTTCCATCTTTGTATGGCTCGTTTTCTTTATATTACTTTACTTCTCTTTCTAAGGACTTTATTTTACTCTTTTCAATCTATAATTTAAGGCTGCATATAATTTTTTTCTCTTTTCTGTTTCAAGCCTAAGCACATCTTTTAAACACACTATGACTCATTTAGAGGACTTTCTGTCTGAATCTGTTTTTCTTAACCCTTTGTCTCTATGAGCAGAAACCTTAACCTGTCCTGCAGCATGACGCTGGAGATTTTGCTGATAGATTGAGCTAGCAGGCAGTGGCTGGGAGAAGCTTCTGTGTACTGAGGCCCATGTAAGAGAGTGGGGAGCCTGCTATGTGGCTTAGCTCATGGCAATTGGCAGCTGGATCCATCTTTCAGGCAGCTGTTGTGAGAGGCATCCCTGAGCTGTGGCTAGCATGAGACTGTGAGATTAGGAAGCCCAGTGTT
>CABHPH010118522.1:2578-14214 GCA_902168325.1 Peromyscus nudipes | reverse complement strand
ACCCGGTCCCCCGCGGCGCCGCCTGGAGTCGCCTGCGGGCGCCTGGCCAGAGTTCCCCCAAAGCTTGGGTCCTTGGGCAACTGACCATGATGTTTGGCCCCCAAGCTTACCTGGTGACCCCAGACCTTCACTCAAAATGTCATCCTGTCCATCTAGACCCATCTAACCTGGGCCCCCAGAACCCCATGCTGTGCACTCGCACCTCGGCTGGAGCTAAACATCCAGACCCCGATTCTGCGCCTCTCAGAACAGACTAGGCATTTAATTCTCAAACCTCCAAATCCTGCTACTTTCAGAGTTTTAGCCTGTGCTCCCACACCGTCACTTAGATGGTCTCAAAACTTCATTCAAGGTTTCCGGACTCTCGCCCAGGCATAACATTAATTGTCCAGCTCCCTCTGCCTCTCTCTACTCAGGGCACTTCTTCCCCTGAGCCTGCCTGCGCTAAGCGACACTAGTGTGGGGGCGAGGGCAGCAATTGTCTTGGCCCGGAAATGAATGGAAGCCCCCCCCGGGGGGGGGGGACGACAAGATTGAACTTGGGCACGGAGGACACTAGGGCCCGGTGCCAGCCCTTTCCCGACCCTCTTCCCACCCAGGTCCCCCACCCAGTTTCCGCCTCCGTCCCCAACAGAGATCATGCCTTGAGGGCGGAGTCTGGGTGCCTCGAACTCCCAGGAAGGGGCAAACGGGCGGGACCTCGCGTTGCCCACGTCTCAGGGCGGGACTAGACGGGAAAGGACTGCGTGTCCAGGGTTCCCGTGCCTGGCCTATACTGCTTGCGGCAATAGCCCGACCTTCCTTTCCCTTACTCAACCTCTTCCCATCCTTTTTTTTTTTTTCTTGTCTTTTTGAGACAGGTTCTTACAAAAGAGCTCTGGCTGTTCTGGAACCCCACTATGTAGACCAGGCTGGTCTTGAACTCACAGAGATCCACCTGCCTCTGCCTCCCAGATGCTGGGATGAAAGGCGTGGGCCACCATGCCCAGCTCTGCCATGATTTTTTTTTAAAATCTGCTTCATTTCATTTAATTGTCTGTGTGTAGTATATTGTTGTGCGCCTATATGCCGGTGCGGGCTATTGCTGTCCACCTTATGTGTTAAGACAGGGTCTGTCACTGAATCTGGAGTTCACTGTTTCAGCTAGACTGGTTGGCCAGTGTGCTCTCAGGGCCTGCCTGTCTCCACCTCCCAGGTCCTCCAGCACTGGGGTGACAGACAGCCATCACCACCACAATTGGCTTTTATGCTAGTGCAGGGAATCTGAACTCAGGCCCTCATGTTCTGTGACAAGCACCTTACCCAGAGCCATCTCCCCAGCTTTTTAGAAAAAAATTATTTATTTTTAATGACATGTATATGTCTGCATCTGTGTACAGGCATGTACACCTGAGTGCAGATGTCCACAGAGGCCAGAGGTGTTCCCTAGATCTGGAGTTACAGACAGTTGTGAGCTGCCTGATGTGGGTGTTGAGAACCAAACTCAGGTCATCTGAAAGAGGAATACTGGAGCCATTTTTCTAGCTCTGTCTTATTTATTTTTAAGCAATAGAGGGCTAGGGGTGTAGCTCAGTAGTACCCTGTTTGTTTATCAGTTACCAAGACCCAAGGTTCAATCCCAGTAACCCCAACAGACAGACAGACAGACAGACAGACACACACACACACACACACACACTGAAGTAGAACAAAGCACAGAGAGGCAAAAAAAAAAGTGTGGGGAACAGATGAAGTCCTGAGTGAACGTGTATTATCGATGTTAGCATAGCCATGTCAAGGACCCCTGTCACTAAGACCTGTGGGGATGGCGGGGCCCTCTCCGATCAGGCTCAGAGGAATGGCAAGGCCTTCCGTGAGTGTGAGAGTGTGGATGCTGACAGTGTGTGCATTTTGAAAGCTCAGATGATTGAAGCCAAAATGGCTCCCCTGCAGAGACCCCCTAAGAAGACTAGCTAACTGTCCTCCCTCAGCTCAAGTAATAAACTGTCTGAATTTCCAGGCTGCTGGTATGTCTCCCTCAGAACACATGGCCCACCAGATCCCCAGGTTTTCAGTATGCATGTCTGCTATTTCTTCATTCCCCATTGCCCAATCAGGCCAATCTCAAAGCCCTGCTGGTGGAAACAGAAAAAGAAAGAAAAATAAATAAAAGAAAAAGAACCTGGCCTGTAGTGGGTAGTCATTCCAGCTTTGGTCTGGAAGTTCCAACCCCCATTGAGGCTTCCGTAACTATCATGCCTACAAGGCGGGGCGAAGGGAGGGCCTGAAGACCTGAGATCGGGACACATGGCGCTCTCTTGTTTTCCTGGACCTGGACGCGAGAGGTAGACCGAGGAAAGTTCTCCAGAGAACACCGCCGGACTGTGCTGCGTCTTTTCCAGAACCCACCATCTACCTATCCCTTCATTTGTAAGTTACGCCTTTAAATAAATCTCCTTTTAACTACGTGGAGTGGCCTTAATATTTACACCAATATCTGGCGCCCAACGTGGGGCTCAAACCCACGACCCTGAGATTAAGAGTCTCATGCTCTACCGACTGAGCTATTTGTAAGTTACACCTTTAAATAAATCTCCTTTTAACTATGTGGAGTGGCCTTAATATTTACACCAATACTGGCCTGGTGGCGTAAGCTTTTAATCCTAGCACTTGGGAAGGGGAGGCAAGCAGATGTCCAAAGAGAGACCCTGTCTCAAATATATAAATACATGCATACACACACACACACACACACCAATTTTTTGTTTGTTTGTTTTCAGACAGGGTCTCTTTACATAGCTCTGGCTGTCCTGGAACTCACTATGTAGACCAGACTAGTCTCCAATACAGAGATCCACCTGCCTCTGCTTCTTGAGTGCTAGGATTAAAGGTGTGGGTCACTACACTGGATTACATATATATATGTGTACACACACACACACACACACATACACACACACATATATATATATATATATATAAAATATTAAAGGTAAGTTGCAGCTGGGCAATGTGGTGCATGACTTTAATTCCAGCTCCTGGGAGGCAGAGGCAAGTATATCTCTGTGAGTTCAAGGCCAGCCTAGTCTAAATAGTGAGTTCCAGGACAGCCAGAGGTACATAGTGAGACCCTGTCTCAAAAACAACAATAAAACAAAAAACAAAACAATAACAAAATCCCAAAACCAAACAGATAAATTGCACAGTAAGTGATTTACATCTCAGTTAATCTGTTTGTTCTTGCTGTATGAAATAGGGTCTCATATAGCCCACGCTGGTCTAGAACTTCCTATGAAAACAGGCTAGCCTTGAACACCTGGAAAGCCTCTTGTCTCAGCTCCCATGTGCTGGAATTAAAGGCATAAGCCACTATAATCACCTACTAAAGCTGTTACTAATGCAAATAAAAACTCCTGATTATCGAGATCTAACCATCCCAGGCACTGGCCAGGATACTCCACATCCTCTTGTAAAACCAGAGCTAGGATATCACTGTTCCTCCACAGATGACAGGGGCTGACAGATTGGTCCCAGGTGCCACCAAAGTAACAAGAACAACGTTAGAACTCAAGTCCCCCTGACTCTAAGACTAAACCTTGTCCCACGTTAGAATGAGAAGGAGCTATCACATGAACACCTGGCCAGGCTCTCGGAGTGTCACCCCCTAAAGAACTGGTGCCGCCCTTCAGAGGCACTAAGACCCAGAGGGAGACCACTCAAAGCGCAATTGATGACTTGGGCATGAATCTCTGATTTTGCACCATTAAGCCCAAGTCGTCCTGCCCTTGGAGCTGCCTTCCCAAAGGCTTCCTCTGACCTCTGCCACCCCAGTGACTGCCTGGCCTCACTGGATTGGCATCAAGTCCCTCTGAAGCTTCCTATTTGGTTGCTTTCTCTTTCCCAAAACATAAAAGAGGTTCCTGGTCTCATAGCCCGGCCCCGTCTGCTTGCTGGGCAGGAGCAACAGGACAGACATGGGTAAGTGATCAAGAGGGGGAGAGCCATTCATTCGTTTTCGTGCTTGTGAGTGGCCCCCGCCGACCACAGGTGCCAGGCACCAAGGACACAGCACTGCCCCAAACACATCAAACCTGTCCTTTTAGAGCTCACGGTTGAGAGATGGAAGGGACGGGGGAAAAAGGCCCCAGCCCCTTCCTTTTAGCTTTCCACAAGACAGAGCCTGAATGACATTGTATGGCACCTACATGGGACCCACACAGTACAAGATCCACCTGGGGGTATGTGATTGGGCTTTGAGGCCACTGGGCTAGGCATCTGTGGACATCCCGTCCGCTGCATTTTAATGAAAGCAGCATTATTTTTTACTTGTTTGTTTTCCTTTTTTTCCTCTTTTATTATTATTTTTTAAAATTATTTATTTATTTTTAATGTGCATTGGTGTTTTGTTTTGCCTGTTGGGTCTCCTGAACTGGAGTTACAGACAGTTGTGAGCTGCCCTGTGGGTGCCGGGAACTGAACCTGGGTCCTCTGCAAGAGCAGCCTGTGTTCTTAACCGCTGAGCCATCTCTCCAGCCCTTTCAGCATTATTTTTTAAACAGTCCCTCAGCTTACTGTCCCAGGGAGAGATATGGAGAACATAACAATTCTGAGACAATTCCTAAGGAAGAGATGAGGTGGGAAGCATGTAAATGGATGACTCCCAGGGACAGATCCCTCCTCCTTCACCTCAACCACAGCCCCTGGAAAGCCAGTTCTTTGCACCTATCCCTGGTCCTGGCTGCTGTTTCCCAGTCTGGAGGTTCCAGGGGGGAAGAGCAGCCCAAGGGTCCACTCAGAACGGAGGCAGCAGTTAACAGGTATGAGGGCGATGCCCAGTCCCTGACCACACAAGCTTTGGGCTTGATTTTTTCTGTGATACTTTCTGCTGTCTTTCTCCTCATTCATAGACCATGTCGAGGAAGAGAAACGGGACAGAAGCCGACTACAAGTTTTCAGTCAACTAATTCACACTGACATTCGTAATCTATCAGCTTTCGGTCATCCAATACACACTGACATCTGGAATCAAAAGTTCTCAGGTCTAAGCAGGAGGATCTGGCATTGAAGGTCTTCCTAAGGAGTTTAAGGCTAGCCTGGGCTACATGAGACTCAGTTCCTTCCCTCACAAAAGAACCCCCAAACTGCCTGGTATGATAGCACTCGCCTTTAATCCCAGAACTCAGGCAGAGGCAAGCAAATATTTGTGAATTTAAGGTTAGCCTGGTCTACACGGATGGAGAGTTTTAGAGCAGCCAGGGTTGCATAGTGAGACCCTGTCTCAACAACATCAAATGAACAAAACAACCCAAACTAACTGAATACTCATTGAGCCTGCCCACATTTCCGGATGGTCTAGACACAGACAGATTGGATACTTCTGTGTGGTTGGGAGATGAGTGGGCAGAAGTGTGAAAAGGCTCAAGGGGCTATAAACAGTTATACCCAAGGCTGGGGTCTCAAGCAGAGGTTTCTTAAAGACAGTGGCCTTATGTTGACTGGGGTTCCCAGGAAAAGCAAGACTGAGTCCCTAAAGGATACGGACCACCACTCATCCCTGTATGAACACCAGGCACATGTAGCTTGTCCTGTCTAGGTTTTCCATCATGGCGGTGATGTTGATATCATCACTGTCCACTTGGATCTACCTCCCTGTCTCCTTAAAGAGAGATTTATCTTTATATCCCCAGAATGGTCTGGAACAGGGTAGCCAAGAGCTGCTACTGAAAAGAAGTTGGTGGGGGACAGCCAGTCAGGTGGGAGGAGGGTCTACCTCTACCCCACGTTTGGTTTCCCCTCGTGGTTTCTCCAGCTCCGCCCTTTCCAACTTGGTCTGCACAGCTTCCTGCCCCCCAGCATTCGTGGCTGCACCATGATGCTGACTGCCCACCTCTCCTACTTTCTGGCCCTGTTGACAGCAGGCCAAGCCCTCAGTGGCTCCCTCCTCACCAAGGTAAATACTTCTAACTTGCTCTCCATGTCTTTCCCGGCCGTTCCATGCCTGGGGTCTTCTCTTTATGAACTGGCATATTTTTATCTTCCTTTGAAATTTTCTTAAGACAGGGTCTCACAGGGAATGGAGGCAGGAGGATCTCTGTGAGTTTGAGGCCAGCCTGGTCTACATAGTGAGTTCCAGGACAAACAGGGCTATCTATGTAAAAACCCTGTCTAAAAAAATGGGAGCGGGGCTCACTTTGTAGCCCAAGTTGGCCTTTAACTGTGTAGCCCAGGCTGGCTTCACTGGCTTAAAACGCTCAGCTGTCTTCCTGCCTCAGCCTCTTGAATGCTGGAATGAGCATTCAATTATAGGGTGAGCTGTCCTGTGTGGCTTTATCTTTCCCATTTCTCAGAGGAAGCAGTTGAGGCTAACACGTGGTTGCTCACATTGAGAAGAGGAGAATGCCTGATGACCCCTCAGCCCTGTCCTTGTACCTTGGTTGGGTACAAGGATGAGTTTACAATGATTCTTTCCTGTACCGCTCCCCACTTTGGCTCCTTGCCAGGATGCAGGTCCCCGCCCACTGGAGCTGATAGAAGTCTTCAAGCTGTTCCAGATCAAGTACAACCGGAGCTACTCAAACCCAGCAGGTATCATGGGCACAGATGTTTCCAGTCTCGTTTCCTCTGTCTACTTAAGAGATGAACTCATGGCTTGGGGTGGGGAAAGACCTGGCCCAGGGTACTGAGTGGGAAACAGGGTCCACAGTGTACTCCTTGGCTTCCCTAAAGTATGATGGGCATGGAATGATCCCCACTCTGCAGCCACCTAACTGTGACTCCAGGCAGGGAGTGGAGGACCACCATCTCGTCACATTTCAATAGCAAATCCCCAAGAATACTCATTTTGTCTCCAAGGGGGCAACTCTCTGTCCCCCACCCTTGCCCTGTTTATCCTGGCTCCGCCCCAAGTTACCGGCTGTTCTTGCTTTCGCTCTGAGTTTCGTCTCCCACAAAAGGTCGTGTGTGTGTGCGTGTGTGTGTGCGTGTGTGTGTGTGCGCGCGCGCGCGTGCGCGTGTGTGTGTGTGTGTGTGTGTGTGTGAGTGTGTGTGCGCGCGCGCGCGCGTGCATATGCATGCGTGCCGCCATGCCCCATCCCCACACCCCACGCACTCACCCCCATACCTGTGGTCAAATGTGTGAAGAGGAGGCAGGGAAGGTGCAGCCCACAGGTACAGGAAACCTATCTCCAGCCATTTTAACTTTCTGTGTTACTGCCTACAGAGGACTTTCTCAGCTTCCTCCTTGAGTGGGCCTCTTAGTGCCTCTGGGGGAAGTTCTAACCTCATGTGGGCTGGATAACCACTTTCTTGCAGTGGGGTGGTAGTGATGGGGGCTATAGGAAAGAGCCAGCACTCACCTGGGTGGGTGTGGATGACCCAACCAGTAGCCACTTCCTGCCCCGAGACCAGCCTGCAACAGCTCCTTTTTGGTTTAAGAGTATGCTCGCCGTCTGGACATCTTTGCACACAACCTGGCCCAGGCTCAACGGCTGCAGGAGGAAGACTTAGGCACAGCAGAGTTTGGGGAGACTCCATTCAGTGACCTCACAGGTACCAGAGCCATAGGTCGTGGATAGGGTGTCTGGCAGATGGACAGAGCAAATCTTCCCCTTTCAAGACCAGCCGGGTGACTGCCCCAAATCCCAGAGCACAAGTCAGGAACTCTACAGCCTGTGTCCCAGCTTGGCTCACAGGCCAGGGGTAGAAGGTGCAGAGATTACATTTGAACAAGCTGGACCTCTCGAGGCCTCAGCATCTTCTCCTGATGCCTCTGAAGGCAACATAAAAATGGGAAGAGCCGCCGGGCGTTGGTGGCGCACGCCTTTAATCCCAGCACTCGGGAGGCAGAGGCAGGCGGATCTCTGTGAGTTTGAGACCCGCCTGGGCTACAGAGTGAGTTCTAGGAAAGGCACAATGCTACACAGAGAAACCCTGTCTCGGAACAACAAAAAGAAAAAAAAAAAAAAAAGAGTGTCAAACCTGTGACCTCTATGACCCTGTTTGTCCCCAGAGGAGGAGTTTGGCCAGCTATACGGGCATCAGAGGGCACCTGAAAGGATCCCTAACATAGTCAAAAAGGTAGGATCTGAAAAGTGGGGGGAATCAGTGGCCTCTACCTGTGACTGGCGTAAGGCAGCAAACATCATCTCATCGATCAAGAACCAGGTATCTGCCCCCACCCAGTTTGGCCCAACCTACCCCAGGAGGGGGAATGAGGTGGAGGCCTTGATGCCTTACCTGTCCACTCTCTTCCACTCAGAAAAACTGCGGGTGCTGCTGGGCCATAGCAGCAGCAGATAACATCGAGGCCCTGTGGCGCATCAAACACCACCAGTTTGTGGACGTCTCTGTGCAGGGTATGGCAGGAAGAAGATGTGTGACAGGGAAAGATGGAGGGTCTAGGGGCCAGCTCACCTTTGTTGTCCCTTTCTGCCCCAGAGCTGCTGGACTGTGACCGATGTGGAAATGGCTGCAATGGTGGCTTTGTGTGGGATGCATATATGACTGTCCTCAACAACAGTTGAGTACCAGGCCTTGTGGGAGGGCAGTGGGGATGGAGGGTGTTCAGTCGCCAAGCCTCCTTCCTGGTCTTGCTTGTCTTCAGGTGGCCTGGCCAGTGAAAAGGATTACCCATTCCAGGGGCACCCCAACCCCAAAGGGTGCCTAGCCAAGAAGTACAAGAAGGTGGCCTGGATCCAAGATTTCACCATGGTGTCCAGTAACGAGCAGGGTATGGCCAGGGTGGGCATAGGGGCTGGGGGGCAGAGAAACCAGAATGGAGGCAGATAGGCCTGGCCATGGGAGACACAATTAAAGTCCATTCCCCCGCAAGAAGAGCAGCAGCCTCAGGGGTGGCAGGGCTTGATGGCATACTCAAGAATCTTTAGTAATTATCCATTTCCAGTAATTGCAGGCTACCTGGCTACCCATGGCCCTATCACTGTGACTATCAACATGAAGCTACTACAGGTAGGTCAAGTAGGGGAGGGAGAGAAGGGGCATACGGAAGAGACAGCCCCAGACTCAGTTCCTCTATCCCTGACCCCGCAGGGCTACCAGAAGGGTGTGATCAAGGCCACACACACTACCTGTGACCCCCAACATGTGGACCACTCAGTCCTGCTGGTGGGTTTTGGCAAGGGCAAGGGGAAGAAAGGCACTCGGTCAGGGACGCTCTCGTCCCAGTCTCGCAAACCTCGCCGCTCAATGCCGTACTGGATCCTGAAGAACTCCTGGGGAGCCGAATGGGGTGAGGAGGTGAGTGGAGTGGGGTGGAGTGGGGTGGGGAAGGGACAGACTAGTTTCTTCTCTGCCTTCTAGTACTGATAGCCCCAAACTTCCTAGGGCTACTTCAGGCTATACCGGGGAAACAACAGCTGTGGTATCGCGAAGTACCCGGTCACAGCTCGTGTGAACCATCCAGTGAAGAGGCTACCAGTCTCTTGCCCACCTTGAGGCCAGCAGCCACCCCTCAGCCTCTCCCATAGGGCCACTACCCTCCTTGTCAGCCCTACCCTAAGTTCTTCCTGGCTTCCTCATCTTCTCTGTAAGGCTTCATAAACCAAGACATGATCCCTGGCTCCTGAGTGGTTTGAGCTGGGGTGTGAGGAGGGAGGATGGGGATACAGAGACCTCATCTGGGTCATGGTCCAGTCCCTGAGGTGGTAGTATTAACATCCTCACACACCGATGGCATGGGTGCACACTGTGCAAGTCCCCAGGAGCTCCTCAACCTGGAGCAAGGACCAGTCTCCAAATTTATGGCAACTTTATTGTCAGGGTGTGCAGGAGTGGGGAGGAGAGGGATTTAGTCATGATAGAGACGCAGAAGGCAGCCACGGAGGGTGCCCATGTAGCGGTCCCAGAGGGCCTGGTGCCTGCAATGGAAAGAACAACTGTGAGAGCCGACGTCCACCCACACCATGCCTGCCACACTGCTGCGAATGCTTTCTATGCCTGAACCCACTGAGAGTTCCTCTATACACACACACACACACACACACACACACACACACACACACACACACACACATATATATGGTTTGTTTTTGGAGACAGAGTCTCGTTCTGTAGCCCAGGCTGGCCTGGAAAACAGTGGCATTCCTCATGCTCCAACTTCTCAAGTGCTGGGACTACAGACTTGAGCCACTACCCCTGGCCTCCTTCTCTGCACTCCCCACGCTGTACTGAGGATTGAACTTAGGGCCTTGCTCACCGTGGATAAGTATACCCTTACCAAGCTACACCCCTAGGCTAATTTCCAGCCTTATGATTCTTCTAGTTTTAGCCTCAGTTTACATTTGAGAAAGCTAAAGCACAGAAGGGTAGGTAACTTGCCTAAGATCACAAAGAAGAGGTGGAACTTCCACCCACAGGGTAGTGCAACAGGAAACCCTGAGTCTACTGGAGGGAAAACAAGTTAGCCAGCGGGCCTGGCGCCTCTTACCGGAAGCCATCCAGGGAGTGGACAGACGCTGAATACTGGTTGAGGAAGAGTCGCACGTCACTCAGTGGCCAGTGGTCAGAGCGGCAGGGTTCCACAAACTGTAGGCCGGAGGAAGCAAGTAACACCATCAGAACCACTAAGAGACAAGACAGGCTGGGGATCAGGGGTGTGGGACAGGGTTGCTCACCTTCTCCACAAGGTCCACAAATAGGTCTCTGACATCCTTATTGTGGGTCAGCTTGGCAGCCACATTCACCAGCCCCCGGGACAGATTCTGTGGGGCAGGGATCTTGGGAGTTCTGTCTTCTGCCTCAGAAGCTGGAGGCTGAGCACTGAGGCTGGGGGAGGGCCAGGCCCCTCCCCAAATCTATCCACCTCCCTCAATCAATCAAGTCCCTTTTGTTATGGGCTTGGGCCCCCTCATAGGCAGATACACAGAGCAGCAGTGCCACCTGCTGGTCAGTTTCGGGCATGAGCAGAGTTGCCCAGCAGGGACAGAACACAGAAAGCCCCTGATACTAGGGGGGGAAGGGCCTGGACAGGGCCACAGACCTTGAAGTTGGTTTCCATCTCAGAGAAGACACCCAGCTTTCCCCGGAGGGCAGTACACACCAGGCTGTAGGAAGATAGGGTCATACCTATAGCCATCGAAGACCATTTTATACCCTGTCTCATGGATCCCCAAAGTCACCTCTTATGCAAGTCTAGAAGGTCCTTGTCAGCTACTAGAACCTTGAGCTCCTTCAAGTCTTGGAGAAACTCCTTGTCTAAGTCCACATCCATGTCATCCATCTGGGAGTCTGCGAAGACCATGAAAGAGTTGTGGGTGGGTGAGAGACCATCTTATGAGGTCCTGAACCTTTCTCACCACTACCTCACTGGGATCTCAGAGATGGAAGTGGAATGATATGCCCTAGGCCTCACAGTAGTGAGCCCTTGGCCTTCAGACAAAGTGCATGTGGAGTAAGTGGACCATATGTAGCGGTGGCCTGGGGTTGAGGGCTGAAGAGGGATGCTGGGTACTGTGGACGCTACAGGAAGAGCTGCTGGCAGGGAACCAGTCCCCAAGAAGGCAGGGAATGTTCAGGCACCTGGGTCAGTGGGGGCCTCACCGACGGCTCCAAGGGTCCAGTTCTGGATCATAAGCTCCGCACAGAAGGCAAAGTCACCAAAGCTCAGGTACTGCAGCTTTTTCTTTCCTGTTTCAAAGCGG